>MU777022.1:62164-117799 GCA_026770625.1 Nicotiana glauca | reverse complement strand
TCAACTCAAGGATAATTCCTTATTGGATTTGTGTTAACTAACATATGGCATGAACTAACGCATGTGGATATGGGTAGTAACAAGGTCCTAACTCCCTCCAAGACCGTTAAGACGGGATGGGTAGCAGCACGCAATAGAGATCGCTGACCAAACACTTGCTTTGCATGACCAAAAGGGGGTGGGAAGGGTAGATATGTGATATGATGACTACGCGCTAATGTCACGTGTAGCTCCTCATCGAGGAGTGTTTACCGGACATTGTGTGGGGTGATCCTATAGGCTAACCAACCTAAGGCCCCTCCTTTACCAAAATTCCCTTTTTATTTAAAACATTGTTTTAAAACTTATCCAAATCTTTATCTTATTACTTGAGTTATCTAATGTGCTTTACTTGCAACCTATTTGATTCAACTGTTTATGGACTAATTTGTGAATATAAGTTATGCCGGGACCCGCAGTTGTGGACCAAAAGGGGTGCCTAACACCTTCACCTCGAGGTTACTTCGAGCCCTTACCCTAATCTCTAGTAATGCAAACCAATTCAAGAATAAATCACTCTAGATGCCCTAATGCACCATAATTCGTTAGGTGACGACTCTTCAAATACCCAATTCCCAAAAGGAAATGAGTCATTACCCCCATGGAATGTCGAAACCCGGACCTCTCTCCGCGAGGAGGAAAAAAGGGAGCACGACACGATGCATGATTTCAAGTTGAGCGAGCTTACATTAATGGTGATTTACAGAAGGGGCAAGCACATGGTACTTAAAGTCGTACTTGTGGCATTCTTTTCAAAGAGATGAGCGAACTTTTAACAATCCTTGCATCGAGTATTATATTCGAATGTGAGATATTCTAATGGATAGTAGAGGAGAAGGAGTTTGTGATCCACAATGACCTACATAATAGAGTGAGCGTCCTTGATGAATAGAGTCAACTCTTAATGCCCTAGTGTCACATTAGAACTATTGTACTAAAAAAGTTTAATCATTGCATTGTTGATAATTCATACGTGTTGTGGGTAATTGTTGGTCCCAATTGATGTGTGTTTAGTTCACTTTAGGCCAGCTGAAATAGATATGTTATTGTGGAGGTGGGAATTACCTTATTTGCTTGAGGACAAGCAAAAGCTTAAGTTTGGGGGAGTTGATAAGTAGGGATTTTGATTGCTTATTTGCACTCGTTTACTTGTGTTTTAGCTCAAATTGCTTTAAGGTATTCCCAAAAACTAATGAAATGTGCTTACTTGCAGGAGTGTTAGAATATGAGCTAAAGAGATGAAAATCAACTCAAGAAGGAGTAATTTTGGATAAGAATATAAACAACACTAAAAAGGCATTATGCAGAACACACAATATTGAGTGTAGCCGTAGGTCATGAAGAAAAGCATCTGACAAGAAATGCTCTGCAAAGTGCGGACCGCAAAATTTTGGAGCGGTCGAAGAAGATAAAGTTCAGAGAGATGGGATTTTAAGGTCAAGAAGAAATGCGGACCACACCATTTTTGTGCGGCCGCACTAAAAAATGTGCGGTCCGCAAAAGTCCCACAATGCCAAAGCCCGAGGTCAAGAAGTGCGACCGCGCTATAATTGTATGGCTTTAGAAGTAAGAGTGCGACCACACTCATAAATGTGCATTCCGCATAAGTTGAAGAAGTGCGGCCACAAACCATAATTATGCGGACACAGAACTAGAACTTGTCAAGCCAAGTCATAATGTGCTTACCACACACATAATTGTGCGGCTGCACAACCTCCACAGGGGTAGTTTTGTTAGATATTTTTAACTTAGTATAAATAGAATTTGTTGTCATTTTTAGATCAAGATTTGTAAGTGGGGAGCACCTGAGCCATTTTTATTTACCGTATTGGGTAACAATATGCTAGATTAGCTTTTAAACATTAGGTTTTCTTCCCTTAATCATGCATTATGAATTCTATTTAAGTTTCTTCTTTAATTTCTTCATTTTTCACGAGTAGTTAAACACATGGCTAGGGTTGTGACCCAACCCTAGTATGGGTACTTAATGGGTAATTGATTTAGGGCTTATTTATTATTGGGTTTATGATAGTTAACCTAGTTCTTGCTCGAATTTGAGAGTTGATGGTTNTAGTATGGGTACTTAATGGGTAATTGATTTAGGGCTTATTTATGATTGGGTTTATGATAGTTAACCTAGTTCTTGCTCGAATTTGAGAGTTGATGGTTGCAAATATTGATTCATGCCTATTTGACTTAGTATCTACTTGAGAAAGAAATATTAAGTCTAGGAAAACTTGGCTAACGAGGAATTGGCATGAACTCAAGAAATTGAAGCCCCAATTAAAGGGTCGAACCTAGAGATAGTAAGACTCGACTAGAGCATTTATCACTTGCTTTGTGAAATACTCCTTTGGACTTGAGAAAGCCAAATCGGGCAAAATCACTCAAACTACCGAGAGGTATAGAGTGAGTAATTGAGTGTGATTTCTATACTGTATCTCGATCAATCAAACATTCCCTAAAGCTCTAAATCTGTTAGGTAACCAAGTAGGTAGAAGTTGTAACCCTAGATCTTTCATAACTTGAAAAACAACCAAAACCAAAAATATTGTCTCTTAGCTCTATAATTTCAATCAATAGCTTAAAAGTAGAAGTATAAACAATAAATGAAAATGTGGAAGTGTAATTTGAGGCACATCATACATTCATACTAGGTTTATACCTAATCCAAAATCTGACTCCCTGTGGATTCGACCCCTACTTGCGTTGGGTTTTTATTATTGCTTCGGCCTCCTCACAACCTATATTTGTGGTGTGAATTTGGGCGACATCAGCGAGCTGTCGAAGCGGATTGTTCAGATTTTGGAGGCCATGCTTAGAGCCTATGTGATTGACTTTGGAGAGCAATGGGACCGATTCTTACCTTTAGCCGAGTTTGCTTACAACAACAGTTATCAGTCCAGCATCGAAATGACTCCATTTGAGGCTTTATATGGTCGGTGATGTTATTCTCTCACCGGGTGGTTTAAGCCCAGCGAGGCTAAGTTATATGGTATTTATTTGGTAAAGTATGCCTTGGAAAAGGTAAAGTTGATTTAAGAACGACTTTGCACAGCACAATCCAGATAGAAGAGTTACAGATCATAAGGCACATGATATATCATTTATGGTAGGCGAGAAGGTTCTCTAAAAGTCTTGCCGATGAAGGGTATTATGAGATTCGGGAAAAGGGCAAGCTGACCCCAAGGTTTATAGGCCCGTTTGAGGTGTTGAGGTGAGTTGGGGAGGTTGCTTTACCTCCCAGCCTATCAAGAGTTCATCCGGTGTTTTCACGTGTCTATGCTCCGGAGGTACCATGCCGACTTGTCACATGTGTTAGACTTCAACACTATTCAGTTAGATGAGAGTCTGGGTTATGAGGAGGATCCACTTGCCATTGTTGCTAGACATGATCGCCAGTTGAGGTCCAAGAGGATTTTCGTAGTAAATTTCAGTAAAAGGGGCCAACCAGTCGAGGAGGCGACCTGAGAGTCTAAGGAGGACATGCGGAGCAGATATCCACACTTATTCAGCACTCCAGGTATGAATCCAAACTCGTTCGAGGACGAACGTTTGTTTAGGAGGTGGAGAATGTAACGACCCGACCGGTCATTCTGCTTTTCTAGAACCCCATTCCCCTAAATAAGACTTCTCGTACGTGCTTTTATTGTTTTATGACTTGCGGGGATGGTTAGTTCAGGATTTGGAAGGGTTCAGGTTGAAATCGGAACACTTGGTTCCTTAAGGTTGGCTAAGAAGGCCAAGTTTGACATCGTTCAACATTTTGAGTAAACAAACTCGAAATCGGGATTTGACGGTTCTAATTGGTTCGTATGATGATTTAAGACTTGGACGTATGTTCGGATCGGGTTTTGAGTGACCCGGAGACGTTTTGGCGCCTAATAGTTAAAGTTATTTTTTGGAAGGTTTTAGAAGTTCTTTAAATTTGGTTTGGAGTGGGTTTTGATGATATGGAGGTTCAAACGGAATTCCAAGACATGGAATAATTATGTAATGTCATTTAAGACTTGCATTCAAAATTTGGTGTCATTCCGAGTAGTTTAAGTATGTTTTGGTGCATTGGAAGTAAATTGAAGAACTTGAAGTTCATAGTTTGATTCAATTGGTTTTGGGTTATTCTTAGTTTTAATGTTCTTTTGGGCATTCCTAGAGTTCGAATGGGTCAGTTTTATGATTCCAAACTTGTTGGTATGTTTGGGCGGGCCCACAGGGCCCTCGAGTGTTAATTGGACGAGGTTATGACCAAGTTGGAAAGTTGGAGAAAGAGTTGAAGCTACAACTGCTATCATAATCACACTTGCTCTTGGCCACCGCAGGTGCGAGGAATTGGCCGCAAAAGCAGTTCTGGAGCATTTGGAAAGGGACCATAGGTGCGAATATTGTGCGCACCCCCGAACACGCATGTGCGAAATAGAAGGGCGCAGTTGCGGAGCTGGGCGCAAAAGCGGCTCGATGGTCACAGAAACGGTCTATCGTCCGGATAAACGGCCCACGCTGGAGTCAAAGAGTTCCGCAGAAGCGGATCGAGCACTACAAGTGCGAGACCATAGATGCGACCAAAGCACCGCATGTGCAGAATCTCTGGAGGCGGTAAGGTTCATTTAATACGTGGCTTAAGCCATTTTTACACATTTTATTTCACTTTTGGGCAATTTGAGAGCTTTTAAGGAGGAATTTCGACCTAATTTCTACCTAATGTGAGTTTAATACATAGTTTATGGGTAGATTATAACATATAAAAATTGTAAAATTCATGGGTTAGATGGAAAACCTAGGTTTTTGATGAAAATAATATTTTACCACGAAAATAATTATGAAACTTAGTGAAAATCATATATTTATGTTCCTAAGGTTATGGGTAACAACTTTTTTCGAAAATTATCGAAATTCGGGCACATGAGCCGGGATGAATTTTAGGAACCTTACATGTAGGGTTGGATAATCACTTAAATAGTTAGAATATGAACTTTTGAACATATATTGATTAGTTTTTACACTATTTAAATAGTTCTGGATTGTTCAGCACCGAATTGAGGGTTTGAGCATAATCTTGGACCGGAAAGTAGGCATTGAGACGAGATAAGTTTCTTTTCTAACCTTGTAAGAGAGAATTTGCCCTATAGGTGAACTTAATTAATATGTGTTGTTATATGGGGTGGGTGGGGGGCTACGTACGCACGAAGTGACGAGATTTTGTACGTAGCTACTATTCATGTTTATGTCCTAGTAGTTTTAGGCTTACACCATACTTTGTGGACAATGTTATCTGATTATATTTGTTAATTGTATTGAGTGGAACTAAGATGAAGATTTTAAGACTTCAAAAGCTTCAAGTTTAATTCATTTATTTTGAAAAGAATCGAGAAAGGTTATGATTTATTAATAAATTTATATTTAACCGTGTCGCAAGTATATTCCATGAGCGGGGTGACTCTTTTCACTACTCTCATTGGAGCAGGTCGTTCGCCTCGGCAGATTAATAGATGCATCTATGATTCGTGCCGTTCGACCCTCGACAGTGCACAATTTATATTTATGTTAGATCGGACCGTACATCCTCGACAGAATTCGTGCGTGATAATAGGACTGGAAGTTCATTTCATAATTGCTATTAATTCCTTTGTTTGAGAGATTATTTGTTTTAAATAAAGAAAATGATTCGGTTCTTAAATGTGGTGAAAGGATTGTTTAGTTATCTCTTATTATGAGTTTTACTGTCATCTCTACGTATCATGTTTTAATTAGAATTTCATATTATCATATTGTTGGCCCTTAGTAAGTGTCTGAGTCGACCCCTCGCCACTACTTCTTCGATGTTAGACTAGATACTTACTGCGTACATATTATTTATGTACTCACGCTACACTTCTATACTTGAATGTGCAGGATCTGAGACAAGTGCATATGGATATTAGTCTGGCGCGCATACTTGACTTACACCTCGAGACTTCACGGTGAGTTGCCTTCCGATCCGTTCTGCAGCAGATGGAGTCTTTCTTTTATTATATTTCATGTCTATTTCCTTTCACACAGTAGACTAGTATTCTTTTGTATATTATACTAGAATGCCCATATACCTGCGATACCAGATCTTGGCACACACCAGTAAACTTATGATTTTGGATTTATTTTATGATTACGAGTTGCACTCATTTGCGTTCGTTTAATTATTTTTCATCTGCAGATTTCTAAATCTTTTAACAATGAGGAACATGTTATTCATTAAATAATCTTATTTAAATAGGGAAACCACTAAATTGATCAGTGTTGGCTTGCCTAATAATGGTGTTGGGCGCTATCACGACCTATAATAGAATTGGGTCGTGACTCGTGACACTTAGTTATTACGTTGCGATTGAATTGATAATTTATTTTATCTTTAACTCATTTACTTGTTTTCTCAAGTTGTATTGATCTAATTTAGCGAAACAGTGTCAAATACTGTAGTGGACTAGTGCTATACTGGTATACATCTATAAATAAGTGCCAATATCAGAGGCTTAATCTTTTTCTTATGCTTGTCTCTTCCTCCAAAAATATCACAAAACTCGTTTCTTTTAAGGCATTACATACGTAATGATGTTATCTTCCTATGAAAGATTCCAGCTTATAGTCATAATAAATAATACTAACAAGCTTCAATATTGAATATTTGTGATCGCTTGATCTTGGATAAATTAGTTGCGGTTATTATAAATGCAGGCTCTAGGTCAGCTGATCAAGCTTATGTAAATAAAATGAAATGTCATAGATTTTGATAGAGAAAAAAGTAAAATAAAAGACCAATAAAAACAAAAGGTAGGTATTATAAGCCAGTACCAGCATCCAGGATAATGAAATCAAGGGCGGAGCTAGCTAGAGTGCCGGGAACGGGTGCTAGGCTGAATCCAATAGCTTTGGTTCGAACCCCGAATTTGTCTTAAAAATCCATTAAATATGTATAATTTATTAATTTAGAACCCAATAACTTAAAATGATTAGAATTCCGAACCCATATACTTAAGATTATGGCTAATGAAACGCAATAGTGAAAATACAGATGCAATGAGAAAACCATACAGATTTGGAGGTATTATTAAAAGAGATGAAATTGGTAATTTATTGGCTGGCTATTGATCAAATTTAAAGATAAGAAAGAAAGGAAGAATTAGAGGTATGCATCGAAACTAATAAAAGATGAGAAAACGGGAGATAAATGAGTTAGTAAATATAAAGGTAGATACTTAATGCAGGTGCCAAAATAAACCTCTCATCACATGAACAAAAATGAAAATATTAAGGTCTCTACTGGCCCATGCAGGTCTCGAACCTGTGACCTTCGCGTTATTAGCACAACGCTCTAACCAACTGAGCTAATGGGCCAAGTTGGCTCACACTTCCATTATGTTATTAATAATCTGGTTTTCACCTTTTAACTTTCTAAAAAAGCGAGACAAAAATTGAAGGAAGATTTGTAGAATCAAAGGGATGACAGATGATGTTATGAAGTTCCTCTTTCTTGATTCTTTCCGATAAAATAAATTAGCTAGTTTTCACATTTCAATACTTTGTCACTCTAACATTTCACGTCAAAAAAGGGAGTAAGCAATACTTCATTACATATAGATGTATGGGCTAAAATTGGTGGATAACAAATGGTCAAATGGCAAAAATAATGCGTAAAAACGAAGATAAGCAAAGGACAGGTCGGGAAACATCCAATACTGATACAGTGCGTGTGGCCAATACCGAATAAATTCCGCATGTAATCGACGATAGAAGTTCAAAGGTTTTCCATTGGATAGCATTAAATGAGGGGAATATTTGTTAAACATTAAATGAGCGACCGTTGCAAAGAATATTTGCATTAAAGGTCTGCCGTTATATTTATGTTCATCAATGACTCTTTTGTTCCCATTTAAGAGAGCTTGATCATAGGATCTTGTTTTTCTAGGTAGAGCTATAAATAGCGGGGCTAACACTCATTGTAAGGACATTAAATATTCGGTACACAAAAGCTATACTTTACTATTTTGCTCTCCATTTAACAACTTTATCATGGTTTTATTATTTTCTCTTCTGTTCTCGGAAGGCTGAGTTCGGAGCCATACTTGCTATCTTCTTTGATTTCATATTTAAATCTTACTTTTAATTTTATAAACTAAGTTACAAATTTAAATGTATCATTTTATGGGTAAACAATATAAGTAAACAGTGAAATGGTGAGAAGTTTGAGAGTACCACTATTGTGTTTCCTACATCTTCTATACAAAGTTTCCATTAGTCCCCCTTGACAGGTACGGGGGAATTTGATCCAAAATAGCATTAAGAATAGAACTTCTTTCATATTTCACAAAGTAACATTTCAAGCCATATAAATGAATGGAAATGAAAATTGCACGAGTATGGTTAGATCAAATTTATAGAATTCTTTGTTATTTATCACGTAATCTTATGATCTGTTATATCTATTGGAGGAAAGAATTGTCCTATATAGAAAGAAGCTGAAAACTTTCATTAGACTCATATTATACATGCAATACTATACATTCAAGGGAGAAGGAAGTGGTTAACGGTTTAATTTGGATAAATCCCATAGCTTTTGTTTAGATTTGTATTTGTATTAGAAAATTCTCTCTCTATACATATACGTCAAATTCCCATTGAGCAGATATTGAATTAAAGACCTAAGAAATTATTTTCTTTCTTCTTTCCTTTTTTCGTGGGGGACTTATTAAGGGAAGATTTCAACTGAGTATAAGCTAAGATACCCCGTTCATTAGTCACTTCCCTGCATGGTCAACTTTTGGTGGGCTAATGTATTTAAATTAATCATATATTTATTCTTACGCGAACAAATTCCTATTTATAGTGATTTCTTCCTGCATCAATAATAACATTATAGTTTAATAGAAATAGAAAAATCATCAAAAAAGCGAGGCACTCAAGCTTCAGGGGCGGATCTAGAGCAAGGGTTACGAGTTCCTGTGAACCCGGTAACTTTTGCATAAACTTTATATTTGTACTAAAAAATTCATTAAAAGTATAAAAATATTTAGCTTGGAACCCAGTTCATTGGTCCAGTTACCATGTTAATTAACTTGAGATTGTTATAAGAATCTATAAGCTTAAAATTCTGAATCCGCCTCTGTCAAGCTTGACTATACAATTGGTTGGAAATATTTTAGACTCGAGCTTGAATATGTAAGGTACAATACTAATTTCTCCCAAACTCAAGCAAATTTGAAATTAAAAAGAACAAAAAGGAAAAGTCAAGAGAAACTTTCAGAAACAACTATGTTTTAGTGATTATTAGCTAGTTGTAGCTATCATTTACTATATTAGTTTCCATAATTATATTTTCATATATTTTAGAGTGTATTCGATGTATTTAAGCTACTGTATTCATGAATACAGTAGCATTTCTAGGCGTGAAGCATGGGATTACAGCTAGACAGATTTTATATTCGAGTGTATTCGATTGTATTCATAGCATGAAATATGGAATTACAACTAATCAATCTAGAGGTTTCCCTATTTAAATAAGATTATTTTAAAAAATAACATTTCCTCATTATTAAAAGATTTAGAAATTTGTAGAAGAAAAATAATTAAACGAATGCAAATGAGTACAACTCGTAATACAATGAAATAAAAGACAATGAAATACATCGAGATACATCGAAATGTATTGAAAATAAATTAACAGAAAATTCAAGTTGTTCAGCCCCCAACTCTACCGTTTTTCTTCAAGAACAACCATATGCTTGCGACTTTCGGGTCTGTATCTCCTAAAGCTTCCATCTGTATTTTCAAACCATCCTTGTAACATTCAATCGACCGATCTAATTGTCCAAGCATAGAATAAGTATCACCAGCTGCATATACCCTGAGAATGCCGCGAGCACATGATCTGCACCATTTGAAATTTCTGGCACCTTAATCGCCCTTTCTAGCACCGGAATCGCCTCTTCGAACCTTCCGAGACTACAATATATAGCCGCCACGACGTGGAGGCTCATCTCCAGATCCAAACTTGGCTCGCATTCAGAAGCCCAAAATTGAGTAAATCTAGCAATTATTTTCTCAAATGCTAACAAAAGAATTTTACCTTCTTTTTTTCGTATTTTTTGGAATGGGGAAGATGATGGAGTGTATCAAATTAGAGAGAGAATGTGGATTGAGAAGTTTACATCAAATACGATAACTACGTGAAAGAAAAATCTAAAAAAGGAGAGAGAAAAATAAAAAATAGCGTGGCTTTGGGAAATCTGGGCCTAATAAGAGGCTCCCTATAGAATAACTTCTTATTTTTATTTTATTTTATTTACTTATGTGATTCATTCATTGGTATGTAATAACTTGTAAATAAATATTGGGGTATTTAGTGAAAAGGGATGGGTAGATACATATCTCTGGGGTAATACGGGTAGAAATCATGTTCATAGGACTATCTGATTGCTTTATCAAGTAGAAATCATGCTCATAGGGCTTTATATTTTGTCACCTCGCCATGCTAGAACCATGCCTATAGGCTCCAAATAATCATGCCTTCAATGTCTTAAAATCAGATTAATTAATAGATGCCATGGCTATAAGGATTTAATCCGGATTCTATTATGATGAGTGTTATACATGTTTTCAATATCTTAAAATCAGATTAACTAATAGGTCACATGCCTATAGGACTTAATCAAAATTATGTTATGGCAAATGTTTATGTCTGCATGTCTTAAAATCAGATTAACGAACTTAGAAATCTTGCCTATAGGGAACCATATTCGAAATTCTGCATGTCAATATAAACTAGTCTAGTAATTTAACTTAGTCCACACTTAGTTTACTTCTTCTTGGTTTAATTAAGTAGTCTATATTTCCTGAAACAAGTTCTTTAAAACTGTCCCAATTTAATAGTAGAACAACATGTCTATAGGTATAAAGAAGTCTGTTTCAAAACCTACGTTGTTTCTATATAAATATAGTCACCGGTACTCCGCGTATAGGCAAGCCTTTAGAGCGTTTTCAAAACTGCATTTCTGAAAACTGTTTCTATTGCTTAATGTTTTTTTTTATCTTAACAGGCTTTAAAAATCAATAGGCAACTGCAATCAATAGGCAACTGCTGGGGTCACTACTCCTGAATTTCTAAAAAATAAGTTGTTTGTTTCTGCATATTCACTTAGATATCATGCCTTAGGACATTGTCTAATAAAAGCCCTTATTTGTGCTTGAGTCATGCTGTTTATGTGCTTGTTTGAGGAGGAAACTTTGAGCCTCTAATTGATCCTTTTTATATGATAAAAGTCCTAAGTATTTTAATTGTCGCCTTAGAATTTTCACCTTTAAAACCTTAGGGGTCTGTGTAGAAGCACATATGGGTAGAGGTCCTAAGTCCCTCCAAGACCGTTAAGACGGGATGGGTAGCAGCACGCAATAGAGATCGCTGACCAAACACTCGCTTTGCATGACCAAAATGGGGTGGGAAGGGTAGATATGTGATATGATGACTACGCGCTAATGTCACGTGTAGCTCCTCATCGAGGAGTATTTACCGGATATTGTGTGGGGTGATCCTATAGGCTAACCAACCTAGGGCCCCTCCTTTATCAAAATTCCTTTTTTATTTAAAACATTGTTTTAAAACTTATCCAAATCTTTATCTTATTACTTGAGTTATCTAATGTGCTTTACTTGCAACCTATTTGATTCAACTATTTATGGACTAATTTATGAATATAAGTTCTGCCGGGACCCGCAGTTGTGGACCAAAAGGGGTGCCTAACACCTTCCCCTCGAGGTTACTTCGAGCCCTTACCCTAATCTCTGGTAATGCAAACCAATTCAAGAGTAAATCACTCTAGATGCCCTAATGCACCATAATTCGTTAGGTGACGACTTTTCAAATACCCAATTCCCAAAAGGAAATGAGTCATTACCCCCATGGAATGTCGAAACCCGGACCTCTCTCCGCGAGGAGGAAAAAAGGGAGAACGACACGATGCATGATTTCAAGTTGAGCGAGCTTACATTAATGGTGATTTACAGAAGGGGCAAGCATATGGTACTTAAAGTCGTACTTGTGGCATTCTTTTCAAAGAGATGAGCGCACTTTTAACAATCCTTGCATCGAGTATTATATTCGAATGTGAGATATTCTAATGGATAGTAGAGGAGAAGGAGTTTGGGATCCACAATGACCTACATAATAGAGTGAGCATCCTTGATGAATAGAGTCAACTCTTAATGCCCTAGTGTCACATTAGAACTATTGTACTAAAAAAGTTTAATCATTGCATTGTTGATAATTCATACATGTTGTGGGTAATTGTTGGTCCCAATTGATGTGTGTTTAGTTCACTTTAGGCCAGCTGAAATAGCTATGTTATTGTGGAGGTGGAAATTACCTTATTTGCTTGAGAACAAGCAAAAGCTTAAGTTTGGGGGAGTTGATAAGTAGGGATTTTGATTGCTTATTTGCACTCTTTTACTTGTGTTTTAGCTCGAATTGCTTTAAGGTATTCCCAAAAACTAATAAAATATGCTTACTTGCAGGAGTGTTAGAATATGAGCTAAAGAGATGAAAATCAACTCAAGAAGGAGTAATTTTGGATAAGGATATAAACAACACTAAAAAGGCACTATGCAGAACACACAATATTGAGTGTAGCCGTAGGTCATGAAGAAAAGCATCTGACAAGAAATGCTCTGCAAAGTGCGGACCGCAAAATTCTGGAGCGGTCGAAGAAGATAAAGTTCAGAGAGATGAGATTTTAAGGTCAAGAAGAAATGCGGACCACACCATTTTTGTGCGGCCGCACTAAAAAATGTGCGGTCCGCAAAAGTCCCACAATGCCAAAGCCCGAGGTCAAGAAGTGCGACCGCGCTATAATTGTACGGCTTTAGAAGTAAGAGTGCGACCACACTCATAAATGTGCAGTCCGCATAAGTTGAAGAAGTGCGGCCACAAACCATAATTATGCGGACACGGAACTAGAACTTGTCAAGCCAAGTCATAATGTGCTTACCACACATATAATTGTGCGGCTGCACAACCTCCACAGGGGTAGTTTTGTTAGATATTTTTAACTTAGTATAAATAGAATTTTTTGTCATTTTTAGATCAAGATTTGTAAGTGGGGAGCACCTGAGCCATTTTTATTTACCGTATTGGGTAACAATATGCTAGATTAGCTTTTAAACATTAGGTTTTCTTCCCTTAATCATGCATTATGAATTCTATTTAAGTTTCTTCTTTAATTTCTTCATTTTTTCATGAGTAGTTAAACACATGGCTAGGGTTGTGACACAACCATAGTATGGGTACTTAATGGGTAATTGATTTAGGGCTTATTTATGATTGGGTTTATGATAGTTAACCTAGTTCTTGCTCGAATTTGAGAGTTGATGGTTGCAAATATTGATTCATGCCTATTTGACTTAGTATCTACTTGAGAAAGAAATATTAAGTCTAGGAAAACTTGGCTAACGAGGAATTGGCATGAACTCAAGAAATTGAAGCCCCAATTAAAGGGTCGAACCTAGAGATAGTAAGACTCGACTAGAGCATTTATCACTTGCTTTGTGAAATACTCGTTTGGACTTGAGAAAGCCAAATCGGGCAAAATCACTCAAACTACCGAGAGGTATAGAGTGAGTAATTGAGTGTGATTTCTATACTGTATCTCGATCAATCAAACATTCCCTAAAGCTCTAAATCTGTTAGGTAACCAAGTAGGTAGAAGTTGCAACCCTAGATCTTTCATATAGATGTATGGGCTAAAATTGGTGGATAACAAATGGTCAAATGGTAAAAATAATGCGTAGAAACGAAGATAAGCAAAGGACAGGTCGGGAAACAACCAATACTGATACAACGCGTGTGGCCAATACCGAATAAATTCCGCATGTAGTTGACTATAGAAGTTCAAAGGTTTTCCATTTGATAGCATTAAATGAGGGGAATATTTGTTAACATTAAATGAGCGACCGTTGCAAAGAATATTTGCATTAAAGGTCTGCCGTTATATTTATGTTCATCAATGGCTCTTTTGTTCCCATTTAAGAGAGTTTGATCATAGGATTTTGTTTTCCTAGGTAGAGCTATAAATAGCGGGGTTAACACTCATTGTAAGGACATTAAATATTCGGTACACAAAAGCTATACTTTACTATTTTGCTCTCCATTTAACAACTTTAGCATCGTTTTATTATTTTCTCCTATGTTCTCGGAAGGCTGAGTTCGGAACCATACTTGCTATCTTCTTTGATTTCATATTTAAATCTTACTTTTAATTTATAAACCAAGTTACAAATTTAAATGTATCATTTTATGGGTAAACAATATAAGTAAACAGTAAAATGGTGAGACATTTGAGAGTACCATTAATGTGTTTCCTACATCTTCGATACTTTGTACGGAAATAATACAAGTATTCTAATGTAAAGTTTCCATTAGCCCCCCTTGACAGGTATGGGGGAATTTGATCCAAAATAGCGTTAAGAATAGAACTTCTTTCATATTTCACAGAGTAACATTTCAAGCCATATAAATGAATGGAAATGAAAATTGCACGAGTATGGTTAGATCAAATTTATAGAATTCTTTGTTATTTATCACGTAATCTTATGATCTGTTATATCTATTGGAGGAAAGAATTGTCCTATATAGAAAGAAACTGAAAACTTTCATTAGACTCATATTATACATGCAATACTATACATTCAAGGGAGGAGGAAGTGGTTAACGATTTAATTTGGACAAATTCCATAGCTTTTGTTTAGATTTGTATTTGTATTAAAAAATTCTCTATCTATACATATACATCAAATTCCCATTGAGCAGATATTGAATTAAAGACCTAAGAAATTCTTTTCTTTCTTCTTTCCTTTTTTTCGTGGGGGACTTATTAAGGGAAGATTTCAACTGAGTATAAGCTAAGATACCCCGTTCATTAGTCACTTCCCTGCATAGTCAACTTTTGGTGGGCTAATGTATTTAAATTAATCATATATTTATTCTTACGCGAACAGATACCTATTTATAGTGAATAACTTTATAGTTTAATAGAAATAACAATATCATCAAAAAAGGGAGGCACTCAAGCTTCAGGGGCGGATCTAGAGCAAGGGTTACGAGTTCCTGTGAACCCGGTAACTTTTGCATAAACTTTATATTTGTACTAAAAAATTAATTAAAAGTATAAAAATATTTAGCTTGGAACCCAGTTCATTGGTCCAGTTACCATGTTGATTAACTTGAGATTGTTATAAGAACCTATAAGCTTAAAATTCTGAATCCGCCTCTGTCAAGCTTGACTATACAATTGGTTGAAAATATTTTAGACTCGAGCTTGAATATGTAAGGTACAATACTAATTTCTCCCAAACTCAAGCAAATTTGAAATTAAAAAGAACAAAAAGGAAAAGTCAAGAGAAACTTTCAGAAACAACTATGTTTTAGTGATTATTAGCTAGTTGTAGCTATCATTTACTATATTAGTTTCCATAATTATATTTTCATATATTTTAGAGTGTATTCGATGTATTTAAGCTACTGTATTCATGAATACAGTAGCATTTATAGGCGTGAAGCATGAGATTACAGCTAGACAGATTTTTATATTCGAGTGTATTCGATTGTATTCATGGCGTGAAATATGGAATTACAACTGATCAATCTAGTGGTTTCCCTATTTAAATAAGATTATTTTAAAAAATAACATTTCCTCATTGTTAAAAGATTTAGAATTCTGTAGAAGAAAAATAATTAAACGAATGCAAATGAGTGCAACTCGTAATACAATGAAATACATCGAGATACATTGAAATGCATTGAAAATAAATTAACAGAAAATTCAAGTTGTTCAGCCCCCAACTCCGTCGTTTTTGTTCAAGAACAACCATATGCTTGCGACTCTCGGGTCTGTATCTCCTAAAGCTTCCATCTGTATTTTCAAACCATCCTTGTAACATTCAATCGACCGATCTAATTGTCCAAGCATAGAATAAGTATCACCAGCTGCATATACCCTGAGAATGCCGCGAGCACATGATCTGCACCATTTGAAACTTCTGGCACCTTAATCGCCCTTTCTAGCACCGAAATCGCCTCTTCGAACCTTCCGAGACTACAATATATAGCCGCCACGACGTGGAGGCTCATCTCCAGATCCAAACTTGGCTCGCAATCAGAAGCCCAAAATTGAGTAAATCTAGTAATTATTTTCTCAAATGCTAACAAAAGAATTTTACCTTCTTTTTTTCGTATTTTTTGGAATGGGGAAGATGATGGAGTGTATCAAATTAGAGAGAGAATGTGGATTGAGAAATTTACATCAAATACGATAACTATATGAAAGAAAAATCTAAAAAAGGAGAGAGAAAAATAAAAAATAGCGTGGCTTAAGGGAGTAGGTAACCAAAAATAGATATTTTGCTATAAACATTAAAATGTATTTATAAATTATAAGTAATATTTTAAAATAATATTTATTTAAAATAAATAAGATGTTAGCCTTTGGTAAAAATGTCAAAAATTAAAGTAGCTCGCATAAAAATGTACGAGGAATGTATCAAATTAGAGAGAGAATGTGGATTGAGAAGTTTACATCAAATACGATAACTATGTGAAAGAAAAATCTAAAAAAAGAAAGAGAAAAATAAAAAATAGCGTGGCTTAAGGGAGTAGGTAACCAAAAATAGATATTTTGCTATAAACATTAAAATGTATTTATAAATTACTAGTATCTATGAACGTGCGTTGCACGTTAATAATAACATATAATGGTATAATCAAGTAATTATATGAAGGCACAACAAATATAATGTATAAAATACAATATTATTTAAATGCCAAAAAATATTATCACATTAGCATAATACGCGAATGCAAAATGATTGAGTAGTATATCAACCTGCAAAATTGATCAATTTAGTCATGTTAGATAATATTGTTATATACTTATAATTTAGAAATATATAATGTGATGATATCTAACCTAAAATCTTTTTATAGATAATTTTTTGTCTATATTCCCTTCTAATGCGTTGGCTGCTATGTTATGATCAGAACATTTACTATCGATGACGATATTCCTCTTGAAAGTGTAACATATAGTTGTATGTGCAAAAAGAATATTGCGGTAAATACTGTCCAACATTAGAGATTGTTTTTTCTTTGAATTATTTATTATTTTGTAAAATACAAGCGTGCAGAAAATTATTTTGAATTATTTAATTTTAAATATTACACACAAAGTTTGATGAATAGTATTTTGATTAAGAAATCAACTCAAATATTATATGACAAATGTTCTGTTTATATATATATATATATATATATATATATATATATATAGAAGGAACTACGGTTATGTTATAGTTTTTAAATAAAAACAATTGAAATATTAACTAAACCTTTAGTTGGTTGGATTAAAATATGACATATAGTAATATGTATACTGCTCGTTATTAATTCTTGTCCAATTATTAATAGTATTAAATAGTGCCGAATGTGTGTGTCCTAAAAGTGGCCTAATGTAAATGTCCTAAATCTAATAGGATTATAAGGTTAATATCTAGAATTTCGGTTATGTCATTTTATTATAAGTTAATATACTTAATATTATAAGGTTATTTTTGTAAACTGATATTGTATTCATGCTTTTATAATAATATAAATAAGTAATATTTTAAAATAATATTTATTTAAAATAAATAAGTAGTTAGCTTTGGTAAAAATTTCAAAAATCAAAGTAGCTCGCATAAAAATGTACGAGGAACTATAAAGAAAGCCAAGGCTAACTTCGTCATTTAGTACGAACTTGTGCTTTTATCTATTGGGCATATTGTAACTTCCAATAATTAGAAAACAGATATAACTCAATGAAAATAAAGAGTAACAGCCGTGGGGGCAAAGGGGGAGGGCAGAGACCGACGAGTTAAGAAAAGAAAAAGCCAAATAAAAGCCAATATTTCTGCTCCTCCACTCTCTCTCTCTACACACTTTCTCTCTCCTCTTTCCGGTCGATCTCCGTCTCCGTCTTCATCACCATTGTCCAAAAACAAAAAAAAATTCAATCTTCAGACACCATATTATTCTCTCCTATAAAAACAGGTTCTAAGTTTTGCCTTTTTCTTTTAATTTTTTCGATTTTGTTTTTCGTTCTGTAAATTAAGCTGATCAGATGTCAATATGTCATTCTAAACTCAAGAGATCTCAATTCCTAGATCTGTCATTTTCACTTTTCGATTTTATTATTGGGAAATTTGCGTATTGCTTAATGCATTTGATCCATTTTTTTTTTGTTACAATTCTGTCACTTTTTGAGATCTAGTTAATTACTGTTTATTCATTTTGAACAGTTTTTTCTTTTCCTCATTAAATTACACATTTACAGGGCAAAAAAATATCTTTTTTGGTGGATTTATTTGAATTCTGCAAAATCAAAGGCGTTTTGAGTATTAAGAAAGAACTACCCCTCAATATTGGGATACAATTGAGCACAGGGCATCCTTTATGATTTGTATTATGGTTATAGAGCATTTCAATGGAAAATCAAAGTAAATAATTCAGCTAAGAGGGGTTAAAAATATGCGTTTTGGAAGTCATCTGTGGATAATTAGGGATTTGAGATTAACCTTGGGGTTTTAGTTTGATATTCTCCAATGTGATTTCATTGGAGGTGTATTTATGACTTCCGGCAAGCCATTGCTGTCGCCATCTGAGCTTTCTTCTGCACCAAGTCCTCGTCATCATAATAATTCCTCGTTAGGGATCTGCTCGTTGGGATGTCTCCCCCAGAATGCATCAGCTTCTGCTGATTTGGATGAGTCTCCGGGGACCAATTTATGTGATTTGAAGGAGGAGGTGGTGGTGGACAGTAATCAACCACTAGATGATATATCAGGTGTAGGGAATTCTAGGCTGCATTCTTCTTCACTCAGAAAGGGGACAGCTGAGCTACAGTCGAAATGCCCCTCACGAGAGAGAAAACGCTTTGTGTCATGGGGTGGTACAGAAGACCATCCACACGAGCAAACTACCTTTGAAATATCCAGTGATATTTCAAGGGTGGCTTCATCTAGAGCAGCATCCACCCGGACGTCATCTCAAGGACATTTTGATGAGTCCAGGGATTCGTCTCGTGTCCAGGATAAGCTAAGCAAATCCCAGAGGCTTCTTCAGAAAAGTATGCAGCTGGAGAATGACTTGTTACATGGAAATAATGCTAGGTTGATCCATGTTAATGATCCAAAAAAGACCAATGATCAGTTTGAATTCACTGGAAATGAGATCCGCACTAGCAAATATACAATAATAAGTTTCTTGCCAAAAAATCTCTTCATTCAGTTCCACCGGGTTGCTTATTTATACTTTTTAGCTATTGCTGCTCTGAATCAGCTTCCACCGCTTGCTGTTTTCGGTAGAACTGTATCTCTATTTCCTCTTCTTTTTGTGCTTTCTGTGACTGCTATAAAAGATGGCTATGAGGATTGGCGACGACACAGATCAGACAGGAATGAGAATAACCGGGAGACTCTAGTACTCCAATTTGGTAAGTTTCAGTTAAAAAGATGGAAGAATATTAAGGTTGGTGAGGTTGTGAAGATCCTTGCTGATGAGACGATTCCTTGTGACATGGTGTTGTTAGGAACAAGTGATCCTAGTGGGATTGCTTATATCCAAACAATGAATCTAGACGGTGAATCAAACTTGAAGACAAGGTATGCTAGGCAAGAAACAACTTCATTAGTCAGTGAAGCGGAGTCAATTTCAGGAGTTATCAGATGTGAACAGCCTAACAGGAATATCTACGAGTTCACAGCCAACATGGAGTTGAATGGGCATAAGTTTCCGCTCAGCCAATCAAACATTATCTTACGTGGTTGTCAGCTGAAGAACACAGAATGGGCAATAGGAGTGGCGGTTTATGCTGGGCAAGAGACCAAGGCTATGCTTAACAGTGCAGCATCTCCTTCTAAAAGAAGCAGGTTGGAAACCTACATGAACCGGGAAACCCTTTGGTTGTCTGTATTCCTTTTTGTCATGTGCTTGGTAGTAGCATCCGGAATGTGTATATGGCTGAAGCAACACGAGAAGCAGCTTGATACCCTGCCTTATTACCGGAAAGTTTACTTTGATGGGACACATAATGGTAAAAAGTATAGATATTATGGGATTCCTATGGAAACTTTTTTCTCCTTTTTGAGTTCCATCATAGTTTTCCAGATAATGATACCTATATCTCTCTACATCACCATGGAGTTGGTTCGCTTGGGGCAGTCGTATTTCATGATTGGGGACAGGCACATGTATGACACTAACAGTAATTCAAGATTCCAGTGCAGATCCTTGAATATCAATGAGGATTTGGGTCAGATACGTTACGTTTTTTCTGATAAAACAGGAACACTTACTGAAAATAAGATGGAATTCAAAAGAGCAAGTGTGTGGGGAAAAAACTATGGGAGAGCCCTTTCTGCTACAGGTGCATCATTAAACACAGATTTTGAAGGTATGTTTATCATACACAATGTACTTTTAAAGCATAATTTGATTCTTTTAACCCGTATTACTGTATCATTAGCATTATTAGTCTACATACAGTCAATGATATAGAATACTAATAGTATATTTACCTATAATGCATCATGACAAGGAGGTTAGTTAAAAACTTAAAGAAAGAGATAGAAATGCAGAGTGTAGTCTTTTTTGCATTGTTGATGTTAGTTAATCTTTGATTTCACTACATCAGAAGTGTCAAATGGTTAATGTTTATCCCTAGATAGCGCTGTATCACAAGTTTGTATCAACATATTATCTGCAAGTTCAGCTGCCTATTGAATTTCTTGATTGTGACCTCAAATTATGGAGTGTACAAACTATGGAGTAGATGTCTATGACTAAATAACAAATTTTTAACTTCAGCTTAAAAAACCCCAATCTGCCATTTAGTTGGTTAGAGTATTGCTTGATGCAGTTCCTGTCCTTACCTTACATTTGGGTTTACTAGATATTGCGGAAAGAGCTCTTTCATTGTCAAATGCAATCACACAAGCTATACAGATCTTGTACAATTTTTTCATTTTGTTGTGTAGTCCAAAGGCTTCAAAGAGTTTGTACCTAGAGATGATATCATGCAGTGACTGTCTTTTTTCATCAAGCTACCCCAATTCTTTATACAATAAGTTCTCACTTTACACCAAAAAGAAAAATTTCACACAAAATGCCTATGGTTTATTTAGACTACAAGTTTCAAAAGGCTTTCTTTCTTAAACTCCATGCTGCCCAGTCAAATAAGGCCATATAAAAGACCATTGTAAGTTTAGACGTTTAGTTGTACATATATTTGTTTACACCGTCTTGCTGTGATATTAATTAAATTAATTTGAGTTGTGAAAAATAGGTGAATGGCCGTCCTTATCTTTTATTGACAACCTTGAAATATTTTATCTAACCCCCTTTAACTGTCTTCTCCTTGAGTCTCCTGAAGGCTTCTATCATGAATAGGAAAGTAGCAGAGACAACAAAGTGCAGTGACAATGAGATTTATGGTTTATGTCTGCTGTCCTCATTGTTTGGATAGTTAGTATAAAACACTGGAATTCTTATTACACTGCTTTTTCTTCATTTCTTCTCCTCTATGTCTTATGTGCTCTATGATACTTATTTATTTAATTACTGCTAGTTAATAATATGAGTAGTAGTTAATAATATGCGTTATATTATAGAAAATTGTGGTCATACATATCTTTGCAGATTAAATGATATTGAAGTGCAAATCATTACTTTACGTGATTCTTTTCTTTTGAGGTTTCTATTCCTCTAGCTATGCTCGTCTTGCAGACAAGTCAATTACTCTTGTAATCTTTTGTGCAGAACCAACAGAAGCCCCTTCAAGTCGACCAAGATTGAGGCTTAAGTCAGAAATTCCGACTGATTCGGAACTTATGGAATTGTTACATACCGAGCTAGCTGGGGAAGAGAGGGTTGCTGCGCACGAGTTCTTTATGACGTTGGCAGCATGTAATACCGTAATTCCTATTCTTAGCCATAGCTCATCGTCATGTGCTGTGCTGGATGAAGTGCATGACAATGTTGGCACCATTGCGTATCAAGGTGAATCTCCTGACGAACAAGCACTAGTTGCTGCTGCTTCTGCGTATGGATATACACTTTGTGAGCGAACATCTGGTCATATTGTGATTGATGCCAATGGTGAGAAACTAAGGTAGATGGCTGTCTCTCTCAAATTTCCTAATTTGGTGTTAGTTGCACATGAATACAATTTAGCACTTCTTGACTAAATAATGTATTAATGTGGATTAGCCTAGTAAATGTTATGCATTCTATCTATGACAGTGGAACTTTTTCATCCAAAGCATAATTTCCTCTGTCTCCTTAAATTTCGCCATTTCTTTTCTTGCTTTCTTCTTTGTTAATTTGTAATTAGTTGTGGTAAATCTTTTTTCAAGCAATAGTTCATTCTCTGTCCTTTAGAATTGTGGACTGATATATTGGCCACTGCAGATTGGATGTCTTGGGACTGCATGAGTTTGACAGTGTGCGTAAAAGAATGTCTGTGGTTATTAGATTCCCGAACAATGCTGTAAAAGTTTTGGTCAAAGGGGCTGATACTTCAGTGTTTAGCATTTTAAGGAAAGACCACAAAAGCCATGCTGACATACAGAATGCCACTCTTAAACATTTGAATGAGTACTCATGTGAAGGTTTGCGAACCCTGGTTGTTGCTGCAAGGGATCTCACCGGAGAAGAATTGGAAGAGTGGCAATATATGTATGAAGATGCTAGCACATCTTTGACTGATAGATCAGCAAAATTGCGCCAAACAGCAGCTCTTATTGAGTGCAACTTAACTCTACTAGGGGCCAGCGCAATTGAGGACAAACTACAAGAAGGCGTACCCGAAGCAATCGAGTCTCTGCGCCAAGCAGGAATAAAGGTTTGGGTTCTTACTGGAGATAAGCAAGAAACAGCAATTTCAATTGGTATGTCTTGCAAACTTTTGACCTCAGATATGCAGCGGATCATCATTAATGGCACTTCAGAAAACGAATGCAAGAGACTATTGTTTGATGCTAAGACCAAATTTGGGGTAAAGCCTGCAAGTTGTTTTAATCAAATCTTAACATGTCAGAGCGATGCAGAAAAAGGTTATCATGAAGTTCCTGTTAGTATGAAGTCATCTAATTTACCAGAGCAGCATGCGGGAGGAGAAGGTGTTTCTGGTGAATCTTTGGCACTCGTAATTGATGGGAATAGTCTTGTATACATACTAGAGAAAGAGCTCGAGTCTGAGGTATGAAGCATATCTTCTAAGGCTTTGTTGTGGTAATATGCACTTTTGCGGGTATATATTGCCTCTCTTTTACTGTGTAGCTTGAGTCCTAATGTGTTAGTGCCATGCTTCCGCAGCTATTCGACCTTGCGACATCATGTAGGGTTGTGATTTGCTGTCGTGTTGCCCCATTGCAGAAGGCTGGAATTGTTGACCTAATAAAGAGCCGCACAGATGATATGACGCTAGCCATAGGTGATGGTGAGTTCGTTATATCTAATGCCTTGCCGGCGCAAAGGAAATGCTATGTCAATTTTTGTTGGTTGTTGGAGGAACACAATTATATGATTTGTGCATATCAGGTTTTGCAGTTGTTTTTTAAGGACTCATGTTTTAGGTTTATTCGTGTGTGTTATATCGGTGTTTTGCAAGATGCATTTCATGGGATGATTTTCTGGATTTGCACCTAATTTTAAAAACTTTCTCAGGGGCTAATGATGTTTCAATGATCCAAATGGCGGATGTTGGTGTTGGAATATGTGGTCAAGAAGGGCGGCAAGCAGTGATGGCATCGGATTTTGCTATGGGACAGTTTCGGTTTCTGAAAAGATTGCTCCTTGTGCATGGACATTGGAATTACCAGCGCGTTGGTTATTTGGTTCTTTACAACTTCTACAGAAATGCTGTTTTTGTTTTCATGCTTTTCTGGTATACTTTTTTTTCTTCGGATCTGCATTATTTTGTATGATATTTGGGAAAAAATGCATTGCCATCCCTTTGAAGAGAAAAGGAAAATATACAGTAAAATGGCTCATTTTTTGATAGGATAAATAGTTTTATTAATGTGGGAAAATTCCCGTATACAAGCATTGTTCCAAAAAGTAGAGAACCTTCAGAAAACATTAAAATAACTGTTAAACTAGTTGAATGTGTATATCATGCCTGATATTTTTTTTTTTTTTGTCCAAGCTCATGCCTGATTTAAACTACTTTTTTGTTTAATACGCCTTGTATATTTTCTTTGCCAACAAACCTTGTAATCTCTTTATACGCTTTGTCTCTTGAACATTTGAGATGTCAAAAGACTCACATTAGGTCTGCTATAAGCCAATAGCGTGTAATTAGCATTAAACATAGATGTTTGGCTTTATTGTTTTTTTGGTGTAACATGGCAATTGCAAATGATGGAGAAGCCATGGTTGATTTTTTAAGTTTATAACATAATTTGTGATGTAGCTTCCTGCCTTCCTCTTGTAAGTACTACTTGCTGAATATCAATAAATTACATTTACCTATAAAGAAATAACGTTCCTAGGCTAGATCATCGGTGTGTTTGAGAAGAGGGATGATGGACTGTTTTCAATAATTTGAGGATGTATAGATTCTGAAGTCTGATGGGCTTGGCAAATGCTGCTGCTATACATGTGTGTTTTAGCTTCTAATATAATGGGGAATTTTGAGAGGGGGTGGTTGTAAGCTTGACTTTTGGTGGCAGAGATACTGAACCGAAGGAAGTGTTTAAGAATGTTATTGTCATTCCCTTCGTTTCAGTTTATGTGACACACATCCTTATTAGTCTGTTAAAAAATATTTCTATATTCGGAAACAATTTAATTTAAAATTTTTCATTTACCTTTATTTATAAGCTTTTATAGCCACACAAAGCTTTTACCTTTTAAGCTTTAAAGACCACAAGTTTCAAAAGTCGTCTTTTTCTTCTTTTTTTTTATAAAAAATCCGTGCCAAGTTAATGTATGTCACATAAATTGAAATGGAGGGAGTACTTTTTCTTTTGATCAAGTAAGTGCTTAAGGATGTTATACGTTAGATCAATTGCTGCTTGTCTGCTGATGCTATTTAGTGGGTCATGGCTGAATGTTGTGTCTTGTTTAATAAGGATTTTGAGGTCTGCTGGTTGATAATGGTAGTTAATATTTGTGTTGACTATCGATTGCTGCCACATTCGTCACTGAATAGTTATCAATGATGCGATGCTCTTTATTGTAGCATTTGATTTCCTTTTGGGGTTGAGGTTGGTCATGGTGCTTTAGTCAAGATCTTAGCTAGTCTTGGTATCCTCTATGGAATCCATATCTACCTTGAAAGGATTCGGGACACATTGACAATGCGTTGACAAGCTAAAGCCAAGTTCTCCTACTAATAGTGGTCAACTTTAACGGACATTTGAGCAAAAATTAAAATGCTGCAAAGAATGAAAGGAAACTAGTGGGGTAATAATGTCTGTTAGTATGTCCGATGCTATGGAGTGTGTGTCAGTCTGTCAGAACATACGGAAATTGTTGATGGTTCCAGTGGTGTAGGTAAAAATTATTCATGTTCTGGCATAACGTAGGGCTGCTCAGGAAAAACAAACTTAAAAGGTAAAGATCTGCAGCAGCTGGTAATCAACACGTTCGGATAAATGTTGAGTTGATGGAAGAGGCAATATCTTTTTTTTTGGGGGGGGGGGGTTTACATAACTTACGCCTACATTATCTACTATACAGGCATACTATTACTTGTCCCTATTTTGCATGTAGGGGACCTTGTTCTTTTATTGAAATGATGAGGGTTTCTTATGTGAAGCAAAGGAGGGAGAGAAAGTGTCATTTAGTAGATTGAAAGAAGATAAAAAGTCCCTGTAAATTAGGGAACTAGGAATAAGAAGATTATTGATGTTCAATAAATCACTGTGGAAAGCGGTTATGGAGTTGATGCTGGTGGATTTTCATTCTATAGCTTGATGCTTAGAAGGGCTGGCCTGAACCACCGTACAATGCGACATCAATCTAAGAAAAGAGGCTTTTCTCTGGCAGTAGTGTCTCTTTACCTAAGAAAGGGAAGGGAATTTTAGCTGAGTTTGCAGTTCACGTGTGAGGAGAGTGGAAAGCATATCAAATTATCTGCTTCTTCTTTGTTGTCGCGCTTCTCAAGAACATTGGGGCTGATCTTCAGATGGTTAATGTGAGGGGGGCATGCTGGGTGGCATTGACGTTGATATGCATTTCTAGGTATAGAAATGAAACTGATACTCTTAACTATACTTGGTTAAAGTATGGGGAGGGAAGACTTACTAGTTTTTCTTCTTTGGGTGAAGAATTATCCATCCCCTTATGTTTAGTAAGACTGACAAATCAAGTAAGAGAGATTTACCAACCCATCTCTGTATACCCTGTTCTTTGGTATCATCAATAAATTTTAGTTCTAAGAAAAGGAACTCCGCAAACTGCAATGGAGAGAATGGGTTCTTCCCTTTATAAGTTGTGCTTTCTGACAGTTTCCTTCTTGGCTGAGGATGCATTCTTAAGATTTTTTCCCTACATGCTGAAAACCTGTTGATTTATTAACTCCATAATGTTTTCATGCATTGGAGTCACCTCTTCGTTGAATTGTTGTTAAATTCTCATGTTTGGTGATACAATACTTAAATTATCATGAGTTTGTCATCTGACCTTATTCTTATACTTGGTATTTTTAGGTACATATTGTACTCCGCTTTTTCTACAACATCTGCGTTGACAGATTGGAGTAGTGTATTTTATTCTCTCATCTATACTTCCATACCTACTTTAGTTGTTGGTATTCTGGACAAGGACTTAAGTCATAAGACACTACTGAAGTATCCAAAACTCTATGCTGCTGGCTATAGACACGAGAGTTACAACATGAAACTCTTCTGGATCACAATGATTGATACAGTGTGGCAGAGTCTTGTTCTCTTTTATGTACCATTATTCATCTATGATCAGAGCGATATTGACATATGGAGTATGGGTAGCTTGTGGACGATTGCTGTTGCGATCCTTGTGAACATGCACTTGGCAATGGATGTGCAGCGATGGTTAATATTTACTCACATGGCAATATGGGGGTCAATTGTTATCACGTATGGCTGCTTGGTGGTGCTAGACTCGATACCTGTCTTTCCCAATTATAAGTTAGTATTTCCATGTGAATTCCTATAGTATTGGCTCTTGAGCATTTTAAAGTAATGGAGGTCTATGTCATGGTACTAACCTACTTTTTTTTTTTGTCTTTTTGCAGTACAATCTTTCAATTGGCAAAATCACCTACTTACTGGCTCTCAATTTTGCTTATTATAGTTTTGGCTTTGCTTCCTCGCTTTATTGTCAAGGTTATAAATCAAACTTTCTGTCCTTCAGACACCCAGATAGCTAGAGAAGCAGAGACCCTGAGGAAAACCCACAGCTATTTTATGTCTAAGCCAGATCATGATAAAAGCTAGTGTCTCCTGTTTATGTTGTCAATCACCCCATTTTGGTGTAGCTTCCTTGAGTTACCTTGTATTTGGCTTCCCATGGCGTGCAGGATTAGAAGTAGGTAGGTAAGTCATTTTTCTCCTGACATTTCTAGAGTTTTTTTTTCTGTCTATCTTTTTGTATAGTGCGTATGATCTCGTTTTGTTTCGTATAGCTTCCCTTTTTGTTTGAGTTGGAAGTAAACGATAACTCTACCTTCATTAGGAATTTTTTCTCTAATGTTTCGTATAGCTTCTCCCATATTCACTGTCATCTAGTTAATGCAGATAATTTTAGAGTGAAAATAACAGTTAGAGAGAAGTTGAGCATCCTTTCCATAGTGTTAAATTTTTGTTCACCAAAAGTATCTTTCAAGTAATGCTAAAAATTACAAATGCCATCTTTCTGATTCCTGGCATTAACATGCTACCCTTTCTCAAAATATATCTTATATGAAACCAGAGAAATGAGACAGTAGTGTTGAAAACCTATTGGGCTGAAGAAGTTGGTGCTAACTTCAATTTGTACGGCTGCAAAATTTGTGTGTCACAGGTTTTGCTTTTGTCTGTCGGTGCTTTTGGGGGGAGGGGGGAGAGGCTGAGGAGAGTAAACAGAGCATGCAATCTGGGACATCAACTGTTAATTGTCCCACATTGGTTGAGGGAATGAGCTGTTGTGTCCTTATATGGTCTTGGCCATTCCTCACCTCATGAGCTAACTTTTGGAATGAGTTACGTCCGCGTTACATTTTCCTAACAAAGTATTTGATCGAGACCCATTCCAATTCTTGGTTTATCCAGTATTGGCCCCATGTTATGCTTTAGATGTTTAGAATTGGTTGTGCCAGTGGAGGGTGTTAAGTGTCCACATTGATTGAGATGATGCGTTGTTGTCTCCTTGTATGATCTTGGATAATCCTTATCTCATGAGATCGTTTTAAGAGTTGTTAATTGCCGCTTTCATTTTCTAAACATTGTATCAATCTGTACCCATCCCAATTATTGGTATGTGCCCCCATGTTATTGTTGTCCACACTCTAGACGTCTCTAGCTTTAAGCATGCCCGGGGGAGGGGTGTTAAGTGTCCCACATTGGTTTTGAGAATGAGATGTTGCCTCCTTATGATCTTGGACAATCCTCGTCTCATGAGTTAGTTTCGAGGTTAGGCGCAAGTTCCATTTTCTTAACAGCAACAATTGCAACAATGCTATCAGTCAAAAGTGAACCAAAATCCATCATGTTGGTTGTGATATGTGCTGTAGAATATTTTGGTGTACAATGCATTTGTGCTATTTTTGGTATGCGTCGCTTTTTAGCTATAGCTGTAGCCTGCATGAAGTTGTGAAAATTCTTTGGTTGCTTCATACATGTTATCTTACACTTGCGATGCAAAGGTTTATCTCCATGAAAGATCTGTTTCAAAATTTTGTAATGATGAGTGGACCATGCTTATGATATCTTAAAAATGCTTCAGATGAGCTACCCCAAGTCAATGTCAGCAGGTGAAATTGGTGACAATCTGAAAGAAATGGAATGACCATGTAAAAAGAAAGGGAAGCTAGGGTTAACTCAAAGCTAAGTGTGTCGACAGTTGGGGAACAACCGAAGAGGATCTGGTCGAGGGGCGGGAGGACAAATGAAGGTTTTGGGATGGTTTTTGTAATTTGTTGTTAGTAACCATTGGGCTGTGTCCAAGAAGTGAAAAATGATAGTCTGCTTGTTAGATATTCAGCATAACTCCAGTAATTCCGGTATAAAAAAACAGAAAAGAAATGACAAGGAGAGTAATACAAGTGTATCATAGTTTACCTGTAAAGATTGAGGTTTCTTATCCTTACTCTTGTAACAAATTAAAGGAAAAAGAAATTACTCATGAACATATTTATAATCTGAAAATCTGTGCATCCCCCCCTCCCTCCCCCCACCACCCCGAACTTTCTGTTGTGCATACTCTAAGATATGTACATTTTTGGATTTAACATGGGACTTCTTTTTGACTGTTCTATCTTCAAGGTTACTTTTGAGTAATGAATGAGGTATTATGTTTAGGGCTATCAAATTTGGCCCAAGCCCAAATGACCCTCCCAGCCCATTTAAAGTTGGCTTGATTTTTAGTCCAAATTGATCTATGAGTTGCCAAAATATCTGAGATTTTTGTTTTGTTTGATATGTAATATATGATCGTAACAAAAGGAAAAAGGGTCTTATTTAGTAATTATATAATTCATAAGAAAACATATTTTTTTTTCCTATACCATATATGAAACTTTATTAACAAATATGTTTATAGTTTGCTTATTACTCTTCATGTTAATAGTATTTCTACCTAATATATACAATGGATTAAATAAGGAAATATTGTAGCTTTATGCTTTCAAATGGTTAAGCTCTTGAATCCAACTATAGACATTCATTCTAAAGACATTAGGTAGGTGAATTAGCTAACCTTACTAAAGATAAAGCAGAAACATCCATCTTCAATACTGCTTCAATATTGTTGTATTGGATTATACTGCAAGATTTGAATTACATTCAGTAATACAAAGCACAAATTTTTCAATCGCAAATTTCAGTAATACAAAGCAAATGAAAAAAGAGCAGCAATTCCACCATTCACAGCTATTAAAAAGCTTGAAAGCTTTGAATTCAAATTTGGGTTTTCAAAAATCATTATTTATTTGGATTGTGTGTTGTTGAAAATAATCGGGAATATGGTTTGGAGTTTATATCTCAATTTTGAGGGGTTTTGGTGAAGATTAGAGTAGATAAATTATAGATTATTTGTATTCTGATTGTAGATGCTTAATTTTCTGTTTTCACAAATAAAAAGCGGCTAAAACTTCTACAAATCTTCTGAAAAAATGCAATTATGTCAAAAAATCCCAATTATATTACAATTAAATGTGAATTGGGATATAAAAATTCAATGTACCTAGTTTGTAGATAAATTGTAGATTATTTGTATTTTAATCGTGGATGCTTTGTTTTCTATTTCACAAATTAAAAACGACTAAAACTTCTACAAATCTTCTACAAAAACGCAATTATGTCGAAAATCCCAATTAAACTACAATCGAATGAGAATTGAGATATTAAAATTTAATATACCCAATTTGTAGATATTTTGTAGATGAATTGTAGATTATTTGTATTCTGATTGTAGATGCATTATTTTTTGTAAATGAATGGTAGATTAATGTGGTCAGCGGGTATAATGTAGTCTTTAGTTTGAGTTTGTAGTTAAGACTAACAATTGGTTGGAACATGTTGCCAATCATTAAAGTGGCGGTGAAATCTACTGCTTCATTTTAGATTTGTTAAAGATCCCATTATTTATATTGCGATGGGATTCAAATAATTCTAAAAAGGTCACAGTTGGAAGTTTGAATCAATAATACTACGCTAGAAATTTTGCTTGTTTTAAAAAAATTTACTACACTAATAATCAACAAAAAAAGTTACTTTTGGTTGTTTACGATTTAATTTCCCGACAAAACTGATTCAAAGCCAAGTCATTCTTGTGAGCCAAAAGATTACGGTGTGGTCAAACTCTTCTCTGCTTCATGTTACGGCCAGCTGTCAAAATCCAATTGGCTTCAGCCAAAATGCCACAAAAGAAGAAATTGGCGATAACAGATTAAAGCTTTGCCTTTTTGGTGCAAAGTTTATAAAAATCTAGAAAGTCACTACGTTTTGTAACTAAGTCAGACCAATTTAGCTGAAGTTCAGGCGTGAATCACTGATCCCGCTCAGAATTAAGAAATCCCTCACTAAAACGTGGGCGAGGGTAAGGGTTTGGGAGGGAGAAACGTGGGAGGGGTGAGCTATATGGTACCTTGAATTAAGGAGGGATATACGCTGCATTAATTGTACCCTTAAAATACACTATGATATAGAATTGGTAATTTGGTATACTAAATGTAATTATATCAAACCTTAAACATTGAGGGTAATAAAGTTTCATATATGGTATAGGAATGTAAAAATCTCAATATATTAAGTAAAGCTTGATAAGAGTTGGGCGGGTTGGGTTATAATCTAAATTTTAGCTCATATTGATCCAACTCATCTTAGCCTAAGTAATTTTAGGCAGGTCAGACTCGCCCAATATTTGATTCAACCCGTTTTGATATGCCCAAAATCGATCTAACCCTACCATTTGACACCCTTAATTATGTTCTTCTTGAAGATTATGCAAGCATATCAAATTCTTAGATTAGAAACAGAAGAGGTAGGCACAACATCATCTTCCAAAATTTCTCCATTTTGAGTGTGTGATTAAGCTCTAGTGCAGACTATTTTTGTGGTGGTGTTCATATAAAGAACATATGCAACACATAATCCAAGTCACTTAGCCTTCTGAACTCTATATTTGTTTTCTTGGGAAGATCCAATTTCCTTTGTCTATGTGTAAGTCTTTCACCAATTTCTTCTTCAGCTTGATAATTTGTAAATCATTCCCCTCTCCAACCATTTGTAAATACTAAGATCTTTCTCCAGCACCTCAATGTCAGGTTCTATTGTTCAGAAATGGTAGTAGTCACTAGAGGCGGATCCAATATTTAAGCTAGATGGATTCTAATCTTCATGTTCTTAGCACTGGATCCATTAAACTTTTCTGAAATTAAAGGTTTAGAATCTAATGTTTGTCGAATTAATGAGGAAGATAGAAAAAACTTTGACTTCGAAACCTAGATTAAGGAAGAAAGACTCTTACTAATAGCATTAAACTGTAAACTTATCCGCACTTCATGTTTATATTATCCAATAAGTACATGATACATGTATATATACTGTTATCACAAAAACAGAAGTAATTAAAATATATGTTTACTTTAATTTATGGCTTAATCATAGTAATTTAAACACTGCGTGCGAATAAAGTGTTTTGTCGCAAAATTCTCGCAGAGCAATAGCATTTGGCAAAGTTCTTGCCAACAACTTTCCATATAAAGAACCAGACCTCTCTATATATAACAGTCAAGGTCGGCTCTAATGCCTTGTCTAATAAGGCCCCCATATTTGGGGCCCACTTTTTAAAAATAATTGCTATATAATAATTTAAATAAAATAAAATTTAGAGTTTTTAGTATAAAGTTAGACTTTTTCATATAAAATGAAAGAAAATTTTCTATATATGTAAATAAAGTAACCGTTTGGCTTACTTAAAATGGGTAGTACGAAAATATTTTCTAATGTGTGAATTGAAATTCTTTTGACAAAAAAAAAAAAAAAATAGTACAAATAGAAGATACTATATACTCAATCAGATAAAACGGTTTGATTCTTTTCCAAATATTTATATTGCTTATAGAATAATGTCATTAGTTCCTATAACAGTTTCCTCAATGGTAACACGTTTTTCAAAATTAAAATTGATAAATCTTAGCTAAGATAAATAATGTCTCAAGAAAGATTAAATGGGTTGGCGGTAATATCAATTATAAAGGAATTATTTGAAGAAATCGATTATATAAAAATTATTAACAGCTTTGCATCTCAAAAATCTAGAAGAATAGACTTCAAATAAAAAAAATATTATAATTTTTAAAAATAATTTAGGACTCATATTAAACTTTGGCTTTATGTCACATATAGCTTGAGTCACCCCTGGCCAGAGGTGGAGCCATGATGTAAAGTTTATGGGTTCTGAATTTACAACAGGAGCGATAGTTCGTTAGTTACTGGGTTCGCAATTAAGTATTTATATATATTTAATAGAATTTCTAGTGCAAATACAAGATTTAAGCAAAAAATTACTGGGTTCGTCCGAACCTGTAGATAACACCCTCCCTCCGCCTCTGCCCCTGATAACAGTCATTCACTATAAGAGTTATGTTTTTTTTCGGAACTGATTATTATGTTGTGTTATAATACATGTCCCCTATAACAATAATACACTATTAATAGCAAAAAAATATTAAAATAAATGACGCTATTACAGACATGTTTGACTGTATTAACATTAAACTTGCATGTGGGAACAGGGAGGATAGATCGACATTTTTTTCAGACCACGTGAATCGTGATGTTGGAAGACGCTGATCACTCTAAAATCCAAAGTGAATATAATATGCAACTAAGTCTAAATGAGTTGGATCCTTTTTATTATATCCTCTTTATTTAGTTTTGTTGACGTAAAAAATGGCATTAGCTAGATGTGGCCAGTAATATAATGACTAAGATATCCCCTACCCCACACCTTTTGACTAAACCATTACCAATTAATCTATAGTTAAACAGCAATGCAACTACCATTTAATACTTGCAAGGTGGCACATGGATAGCGATATTAAGGTGACAACATATTACAAACGTCAGTAGCTATGTGTTTGTTACATTTTCTTAATCTACACTCATTTCATAAAGTCAGATTTACTCAATATTTTTGTGCGTATGGGCTTTCATTTTCCTGATGCATGTGAGGACGAATTTATCTTTGAAACATTCTTAATTTGATGTTGGAGGGTAACAGTAAAGTTATCTCCATTTGATCTATCACTATTAAAAAAAACAGGGTTTAGCGACGGACAAAATCTGTAGCTAAATAGAACAATCCGTCGCTAATCTCATTTAGCGATGGATTAGCGACAGATTATCAAAAGATTCTGCTAGCAACGAGCATTTTAGCGACATATTAGCGACGACGTTCGTAGTTATTTTTAGTTTTTTTTGTAGTGTATAGATCACAGTTTCGAGTTCCATTAATGCTTGCATCAGGGTAAATTGCTTACATTGCATCCCCTAAGATGGGACACTTTCCCGGACCCTACGCAAATATAGAATGTTTCGTGCACCACCACTACAAAAAAAAAAAAAACTAATTTTGTGGGGGTCTTTTTGTCAATTCGTCACAATTTCCGACCTCCACAAAATAAATTGTGGCGATTTTACAAAACGCCACAGTTAAGTTCGCCACGAGCATTTCTGTGGCAATTTTCTAAAACCCCCACGACAACCGCCACAAAATAAATTTTCAGGTTGTGGCATTTTCTAAAGGCAATTAGTGGTAGTTTATAACCCCTGTAATTTGATTTCAACGTTTACAAAAAAATTTAATGTATAAAATATCCTGCATTCACGCAAGGTCCTAGGTAAGACCGTACCCCAATGGGTATGATGTAGACAACCTACCCTAGTACAAACATTAGTGGTTGTTTCCACGGATCAGACTCGTGACTCATAGATCACACTGACACAACTTTATCGTTGCTTCAGGAACAACATACCCTAATGCAAGCATTAATAGCTACTTCCAACGCTCGAACCCGTGACCTATAAGTCTCACAAAGATAATTTTATCATTGCTCCATGCTCCTCTTCGATTGATCACAACAAAAAAACGTTTATTTTCTGACCAAAAAAAGGTCGAGAATTCCAACCGATTTGGTCGCAACTTGTGAAAAAAATATTCTATTCTATTAAAACAATTTTTCGGCAAACACTCCGATCGTATTTCTCGAAAACTTTGGCGCCGCGAAATATATTTTTGTGATTTTTGACTGTTTTCGTAAAATTAAATTTTTTTTTGTGACCGATTCAGTCACACTTTCCAACATTTTAAGAAATTAAAATAAATTTTCGATCATTTAAGTTGCAAAATTAAAGAAAAAGAATTTGCGACCAATTCGATCGCAGAATGTGGCATTTACGAGGTCTGACTAGTTTGACCCAGTTTGCGACCAAATTGGTCGCACTATAATTTTTTTAAAATTAAAGAAAAGGCGGACCGTTTCAGTCGCAAATTTTTTTTAAAAAATATTTTTTGTAACGACCCGACCGATCGTTTTGAGCCCTAGTGCGTCATTCAGCATTCTGAGGCCATGAACAACTTCATTTCAGGTGTTATGACTTGTACGCGTGGTCAGAATTAAATTTCGGAAAGTTCGGAGTTAATTTGGGAAGAGAATTCTCATTTCAGAAGCTTAAAGTTGAAAGAATTAACTAGGACGAGATTTTTGAGTAAACGACCTCGAAATCGGGATCTAAAGGTTCCAACAGGTTTGTATGATAATTTCAGACTTGGGCGTATGCTCGGATCGAGTCTTGGATGACCCGAGAGCGTTTTGGCGCCTATTGTGGAAGTTAACATTTTGGAAGAAATTTCATAAGTTTGGCTTTAAGTGCATTTCAGTGTTATCGATGTCCGTTTGGCATTTCGAGTCTGTGAATAACTCTATATGGTGATTCTAGAGTTGGGAGCGCGATCGGAAGTGAATTCGGAGGTCCGTAGGTTATTTTGGAGTCATTTGTCTAAAGATAGAAATTTGAAGTTTTTTGAGAAGTTTGACCGGAAGTGGACTTTTTGTTATAGGGGTCGAAATCCTATTTCGAAAGTTGGAGTAGGTCTGTAATGTCGAATATGACTTGTCTGCAAAATTTGGGGTCAATCGGGCGTGATTTGATATGTTTTAATATCGAAAATAGAAGTTTGAAATCCTAAAGTTCATAAAGCTTGGATTGGAGGTCGATTCATAATTTTAGTATTGTTTGATGTGATTTGAGGCCTCGAGCGAGTCCGTGATATATTTTGGGACGGGTTGGCATGATTGGTTGGGGGCCCGGGGGGGGCCTCAAGTGTGTTTTAGGATAGTTTCAGATCATTTCGGGTTGTGTGGTTGCTGCAGATTTCTGTTTCTGGTTTCCTTCTTCGCGATCGCGAAGGGAGTTCCGCGTTCGTGAAGAGGAAGGAGGGATGCTACTGGTTTTAGCCTTCGCGAATGCGAGGTGTAGGTCGCGAACGTGAAGGAGTCGGGCTGGTTACTACGCGAACGCGAGGAGGAGATCGCGAACACGTAGAAGGAAAAGCTGGGCCTAGGGTCTTTGGCCTACGCGAACGCAAGGCCTTGTACGCGAACGCGAAGGGCTGGGTAACTGGCCTTCGCGAACGTGAAGAAGGGCGGACCTGGGCTGGGCAGAATGTTTAAAAATCGGGGTTTGAGTTCATTTCACCCATTTTTTCTCTTGGCTTGGGCGATTTTTGGAGCTTTTGGAGGGGGGGGGGAGGGGATTCCGTCATCCATCATGAGGTAAGTAATTTATGCTAGTTGTGATTTAAATACAAGGTTTATATATGGATTTAGTCATGGAAATTTGTAGAAAACTTGGGGTTTGAGGGAAAATCTAGAAAAATAGTATTCTTGGATTTTGACCACGATTTTGGGTATGGAATTTAGAGAAAATTATATATTTTAGCTCGTGAGGCTATGGGTGAACTTATTCTTCAAAAATTTTGGAAATCCGGGCACGTGGGCTCGAGGGCGTTTTCGTCAACTTTTCGATCGGGGTTAGGAATTGTTATAAATTGGATTAATATGAGAAGTTTATCGTATATTAATGGATTTGCATAATCATTGGCTAGTGTTGGAGTGTTGTGCATCAATTTGAGTCTTCGGAAGGGTGTGGAATGCTGGTTATAGATTATCGGAGCGAGGTGAGTCTCCTTTCTAACCTTGTAAGAGGGAATTGTCTCCATAGGTGAATTAATTGGTTATGTGCTCCTATTTGTGGGGGTTACGTACGCACGAGGTGAAGAGAGTCCGTGCGTAGCTACTATTATGCTATTGTCCGGTAGTCTAGGACCCAAAAACATGCTATACTTGGATTATTTGTAAACTTACTGACATTTGATTTGCTTAAATCACATCGAATTAGTAAATGAAATTCTAAAAAGATTAAACTTCATTTTCTTGAATTGTAAAAAGAGAATTGGATTTTCTTTGGATAATTGTTCCATAATGAATTCTTGATTGACTGATTGTTGTGTTTATTTATATTTGACCGCATCGCATGTATGATTCGCGAGCAGGGTAATAGATGCATCTATGGTTCGCGCCGTTCGACCCTCGGCAATGCACAATTATTTTCTTTTGGAGCGGACCGTACGCCTCAACATAATTTGCGCATGCTTATATTGCTTACCTTGAAACTTATTGAAGTTGTTATAGCCTCTTTCCGACTTTAGAATAATTGTATAAATGATGAAAAGGAATTTGAAAATTTCGTATAAAAGGAAAAATATTTTATTTGCTTCAACCTATCGAATTATAATCATGTTCATAAAAATCCACGATTTAATATATTATTGATATATCATTATTGGACCACTAGTAAGTGTCGAAGTCGACCATCTCGTCTCTACTTCTTCGAGATTAGACAGGATACTCATTGAGTACACGTTGTTTTCGTACTCATACTACACTTCTGTGCATTTTTGTTGCATAGGTATATGTAGCTCTAGTGGCATACTGGGCGTAACAGCATGGTTAATATGGAGACTTAGGTGAGCTGCACTTCTCGATGCGACCCGCAACCAACAGAGTCTCTTTCAGTTATTTGTATTTATTTTCTGTCCAATATTGTATTCTGGACGATTGTTGTATTATATTATTTCTTAGAAATTGCTCATGTACTTGTAATACTGGGTTCTGGAATGATTAATTGGGTATCTTGTATTTACTTCCAAACACTCTTTTATTTACATGACACATATTTGTCTTTTACCAGTAAAATTGAAGGAAAATTTTGGTTTTCAAATTTTTTTAAAATTGAAATTTAATTAAGTATTTTAGTTGGCTTGTCTGACAATGGTGTTCAAGACCACCACGACTTTTAATGAATTTTGGATCGTGACACTTTTTTGTGACCGATTTGATCGCAAAATGTGTCATATATGAGGTCCGACTAGTTTACTATGACACATTCGGTCGCACTTTTCAAAATCTTTTAAAATTGAAATATAATTAAGTATTGAAATACTGACCGTTTCGGTCAGAATTCTTTTTTATAATTCCGCACAACATCCCTTTTTTCTCTCTTCTCTCTTTATTTTCTTCACTTTTTCCTTCCTCTTCATCGTCGCTGTCTTGTCCACGTTACGGGCGTCGCTTCTCTCTTCCTAACCGGCTCCGATGTCTCTCCCCCTCCGGTCAGTCCACACATATATATATATATTTATTTATTTATCCTTTTTTCTACTTTAATCCCTAACTTGTTTTTTTATTTTTTTCCAGTTCGGCGACACCACTCCGGCATCAAGATAATTTTTTTCTATTTTCTCACTTTTTATGTAAATAACCTTTTTGGTTAATTTTCTTATTAGGGTTTAATTTTCGAAATTTTGAATGGATTCTGAAATATTTACTTATTTTGTTACTAGTTTTGATGAATAAAAGTTATTCACTAAGTTTTTATTATTAATTTAATTGAATAAAATTTGAACTTTATTGTTTCTATTAACAACATTTATGAAGCAAGAGGTGTAATTATTTGGAGAAGCCGTAGTTTTAGAGAGCTGCTAATTATGTACAATGAGCTTTGATGAATAAAAATTAGAACTTTTGTGTTCATATTGGTAGCTGGCTTTAGTTTATGAAGCAAAAATATTTAGAGAACCTCTGCTTTCTGAAGAGTTTATGATTGCTTTAAAAGACAAATTATCTATAAGCAAAGTAGAATTTGAATGATTTTGATTTCTGGAAAAGAAAAAGAGTGACGATTACAGAAGATTCACATAATTGAATCCAATTTTGTTTAGAAATGGGGTGTTGATAGTTGAATTGATTGGATATTAGTGTATTTATGAATTGAGAACTTAAACCAGAGAAAACATGACCATTTTAAGGGGGATATAAGAGTTCAAATGGGTGAATAACTCTCACTATGGAGCAATTTGTGAACGACAAAAGTTATGTATACTATGGCGAACAAAATTTGCTAGTCATTTATTACTTCCAGAATTACCCGAATTATTATAGTGGCTGTTAGACTCCTCTATGATAGTAAATTAAATTGTCTGAAATTTATCTTCAGTAGCATAAAGAGTAAATTTTGCTGACAATTTTGTAGCAAGTTGTCTGAGAAGCTAGAGAAGCATGAATTAGTTAAACCTCAACCGATAATGAGAAACTTGAAAATGCCGTTGAGAATATTTGATGGAATGTTTAAAGAATTTGATAGTGATGAAGAGACTGAGTCTGAATAGGGTTAGTTATTTGAGTTGTATGTTATGACGTGGTTGTAATATGTAGACTTGTCTTGGAATATTTATATTTTATACTTGAATAATCATGTTATGTTTTAGACTAAAATATGTATTTTATATTTTAGACATGATTATGATTTAGTTAGTATGTTTAAAATATGAATGTAAGTTAGTATTTTGATAATTGAATGTTATTTGGTTGTGATATTAAGTGTATTGTTTGGTTTGTTGTGATTAGGTATGTACATAGGTCGGGTTGATTCGGATTTTTCAATTACCAAATCAAACCAATAGTGTCGAATTTTTAAATTTATAAACCAAACCAAACCAACGAAGTCGGGTTTTTCAATCTCGGGTTTTTCGGTTTTTTTTCTCGATAAGTCTTTATACCACAAATATATAACTTGTGCTCCATATATTTCTCTAGTCCTATAAGGATACAACTATATAATGTATTTTTCCATAATAAATATTAACATAATCTAAAAGTATTATATAAGTCATGCTAAAATAAGTACGATTGTCATTTCAACTAAAGAAAAAGATAAACTAAGTTATGCATTTTCAATATAAACAATGCAAAACTAAAAAATAGATATCCAACACTATTGTCATTTTTAGTGTTGAATTGAATTTTCTTTGTTAGCATTAGTATTGATGTGAAGTTTATTTGAATTACTACCTTTATGAACTATAAAATTCAAGAATGCTAATTTCAAACTTGAAATAATATGTTTAAAGATAAAACTGTGAAAAAGTTTAAGAAATATTTATGAATTGTATTCAAATTAAATATTTATATGTATAAAATATTTGTAAAAATTGAATAAATATAATATCGGGTTGGTTTGGTTCGGTTTGACTTTTTTAAGTTAAAACCAAACCAACCAATTATGATCGGGTTATTTTTCCAACACCAAACCAAAGCAAACCAATCCATGATCAGGTTTCCCCCCCCCCCGATTTGACTCGGATTAGCGATTTGGTATGGTTTATCGATTTTCTTTGTACACCCCTAGTTGTGATATTAGATGTTTGATTGGTGGATGATGAATTAGGTATTGATTGGTTGGTTGTTTTATTTGGCAGGTGATGTAGTTGAAAAAAATAGCAGAATGCTGCTAAACTTTTCCCATATTTGGGGTTGATTTTTTAACGATTCAGTCGCAATTATTACCTGAAAATTCCTAGATTTACGGGCGATTCGGTTAGAAATTATGAATTTATGAATATTTTTAATTATTTTATTCTCACATTTTGCTATAGTTTAGGTCGAAATTTTAATTAATTATTATTTAATTTTCCGATCGAAATCAGCCGTAAAATTTAAATACTGATTTATTTATTTTATTTTTCAAATTCGCGACTGATTCGGTCAGAAAATTACCGACCAAATTAGTCGCAAATCCCTAAAAATTTATCGCGTCCCAAACTATTCATGTTGCGACCAATTCGGTCGGAATTTTTTGACCGTTTCAGTTGCAAATTGTTTGAGACCATGTGTTTTCGGACTGATCATTTTCAATCCGTAATCCATCGGGGAAGCTCGATTTGTGACCGTTTTAACGTTCGGAATTAATCCATTTTCTAATAGTAGATGTTAATTGTTGAATAAGTAATTTATATATAATATTAATATGCAGGAATTATTACAAATGCACTTATAAATTTGATCTAGGATGCCAAGCAACTAGACAAGTGCAAAGAATACAAGCCAATCCTCCACGGTTTCGAACAACGTACCAAGGTCATCATACATGTAAAACTTATCCTTCAATTTTCCAAATAGTCTTAGCATTTGGGCATATGATTGAAACTTAAACAAAGAGTTTTTGAAATTGTGTTAATAAATAATTTTTGAAAATTAAAGTTATGTCTGGACATACATTTTATTGAATTGGAAGAAAAAGTTTTACCCAAAAATTGCCATAAACAAACTTTTAGGAACTTGAAATTATTCTCCCCCCAAAACATGATCATATTTTGTAAATAAATAATGTTTTTATTTTTTTTAAAAATAAAGTCAAAATCTATTGTCACGACCCATTTCCATAATAGGTCATGATGGTTCCAAACACCATTGCAGGGCAAGCCAACGCGAAAATATAAATAAGTTCTCATTTTACTTTTACCGAATAATTGCAGCAATTTCTTAAGTTAAGGCTAAAACAAGTAATAACCAGTAATGTACCAAAATAGTTATACAAATCCCAAAAGAATAGTCTACTAATGTGTGTGCCAAGACCTGATATCACAAGTTGTGGGCAACTAGTAGAATGTACAAAGAACAATTCTATCCTATTGTCCGGAACAGAATAGACAACAAACAAAAAAATAAGTAAAGAGAGACTCCATCACGCTGCTGAACGGCACAGGAAGGAAACAGCTCACCGTGGAGGCCTTGAAATATGCTCAAAGATACGCACCAGACTGATAGACAAATGTACCTGCCTCAGATCCTGTAAAATTAAGTACAGAAGTGTAGTATGAATACATAAACAATATGTACCCAGTAAGTATCATGTCTAATCTCGAAGAAGTAGAGACGAGAAGTCGACTTGACACTTACTAGGGTCAAATAATATGAGATATGAGTTATATTGAGCATGGACAAGACAAATAAATAGCAGTGTATAGCAAAAACTAACAAGTCCTCTCCTAGATAATGTCACAGCTGGCAACTTACATTCCGGGACAAATAATAAACTTAAATCATAGAAAAATAATGGGTAAAGCAGGCGCAAATAGTGCCGAGGTCGTACGGCCCGATCCAACATAAAATAAATTGTGTCGCTCGCGAATCAATCATGCGACGCGATCAAATATAATTAAACACAGTAACAGGCAGATAAGAACATATATCTGGAGAGAAATTACTCATTGAATTATCAACTTCTCTTTAAAAAGGCAAAGAAAGGTCATGTTCCTCTTAACTAGTCTCATTTATCGTAATCACCATGATTAAGCAATCCAAATTAAACATAGAGTTGCAAGAATACCACATAAAGCATGATTTTGGGTCCTAGACTATCCAGACTTAGCACAATAGTAGCTACACACGGACTCTCATCACCTAGTGCGTACGTAGCCCCCACATTAATGGAAAATTATTAGATTTCATCACCTATGGGATAATTCCTTCTTACAAGGTTAGATAGGAGACTCACCTCGCTCCAAAGTGCACTTCCAATGTCAAGAACGAGCCCGAACTCTCAATTTGAAGCCGAACGATCCAAAACTAGATAAACGAGGTAGGAACTAGCCAATACAAGCTTACAAGATCGCATTCTAACTATTTAAGCAATTCCCCACCCTTAAACACGAGTTTCCTAAAATCCGACCCCGGGCCCACGTGCCCGGATTCAGAAAATTTTCAAAGAAAGTTGTCCTTCATAACCCAAGGATCAATATATGGTTTCTAATTTTTTTCACATTAATTTGCGTGGTCAAAACTAATTTTTGCCAAAACCCTAAATTTTTGCTCTAACCCCATGATTTTACCTTAATCCTAATGTTTAATCTACCCAAGACACAAGTCTTAAACTAGAAATAGGTAGGATAAATTTACCTCAAGATGCTAGGTGAAGGTCCTCTCTCAAGAGCTCCAAAATCGCCCAATGGCCATTTCTAGTTAAAATGGCCAAAATGACTTAGAGCCCATAATAAATAAAGCTCACTACTTCAGTGATTTCCGCATCTGCGGTCCCGCTTCTGTGTGGAAGAGACCGCATCTGCGAAATTTGGCCAAACGGGCTGGGACCACTTCTGCAGTCTTGGAGCCGCTTCTGCGGTTTTAGGCCTGGCCTGCCTTGGCCGCATCTGCGAGAGGACGACTACTTCTGCGGCCTCGCACCTGCGGTCAACCAACCGCATGTGCAGTTATGATAGAAGCAAATGCTTCAACTTTTCCAACTTCACTCGAGCCTCGTCCGATTGACGCTCGGGGATCCCGAGCCCCGCTCGAATATACCGACAAGTCCAAAATCATGAAACGGACCTACTCAAATCTTCGGAACTCCCGAAACAACGGTAAATCTAAGAATCACCCCCTAAAATTAATTGAATCAAACTTATGAACTCCAAGTTCTTAATTCTCCTCTAACGAGCCGAAATGCACTTAAACTACTCGGGTCGACACCAAATTTTGCTGGCAAGTCTTAAATATTATATTGGACTTGCATTGGGCTCCAGAACCAATCCACGAGCCCGATATCAATATGATCAATCATTATTTAGTTTCTTTAAATCCTTAAATTTCCAGTTTAACAATTTCTAATAAAAATTCATTACTCGGCCCAGGGACCTCGGAATTTGATTCCAGGCATACGCTTAGGCATACTGTATCAAACTTTAGCAAGGTCTGGGGCAACCCAACTACGAAGTCCATAGTAATGCGCTCCCACTTCCACTCCGGTATAGGCATTTGCTGGAGTAGGCCACCTAACCTCTGGTGCTCATACTTAACCTGCTGGCAATTCAAACACTTAGCCACATACTCCACTATGTCCTTCTTCATTCTCCGCCACCAATAATGCTGCCTCAAGTCATGATACACCCGATGAATGGAATACCGTGAACTGTGTGCCTTCTCTAGTATCCTCTCCCTCAGATCATCAATATTAGGAACACATAGACGACCCTAGAGTCGCAAAACACCATCCCCGCCAATAGAAACCTCCTTGGCACTGCCCTGGAGCATGGTCTCTCTGAGAACTTCCAAATGTGGACCATCGAACTGCCGGGCCTTGATCTACCCCAATAATAAAGACTAAGCAACAATGCACGCAAGAACTCGGTTGGGCTCTGAAATATCCAACCTCACAAGTCTGTTAGCCAAGGACTGAATGTCCCAAGCCAGTGGTCTCTCCTATGCTGGAATGAATGCCAAGCTACCCATACTCTCAGCTTTCGTGCTTAAGAAATCTGCGACCATATTTACCTTGCCCAGGTAATAAAAAATGGTGATGTCATAATCTTTCAGTAACTCAAGCCACCTACGCTGTCTCAAATTGAGATCCCTCTGCTTGAACAAATACTGTAAGCTGCGATGATCAATATAGACCTCACAGGACACCCCATACAGATAATGCCTCCATATCTTGAGAGCATGAACAATCGCGTCCAACTCTAAATCGTGCACAAGATAATTTTTCTCATGAATCTTTAGCTGGCGCGAAGCATAGTCAATAACTCGCCCCTCTTGCATTAATACACACCCCAATCCAACGCACGAAGCGTCACACTATACCATATACATCCCTGAACTGGAAGACAACACAAGAACTGGTGCTGTAGTCAAGGTTGTCTTGAGCTTTTGAAAGCTTGCCTCATAATCATCGGACCAATGGAAAGGAGAACCCTTCTGGGTCAATCTAGTCAGAGGTGATGCAATAGATGAAAAGCCCTGCACGAATCGCCTGCAATAACCTGCTAACCCCAGGAAACTCCTAATCTCGGTCACTGAAGTAGGACATGGCCAAACCTGAACTGCCTCAATCTTCTTGGAATCCACTTTAATGCCCTTTCCTGACACCACATGCCCCAAAAATGCCACCGGCTCTAGCCAAAACTTACACTTGGTAAACTTAGCATATAGCTTCTGCTCTCACAAGGTCTGAAACACTATTCTCAAATGCTGCTCGTGGTCCCCCAGGCTACGAGAGTATATCAAGATGTCGTCAATAAAGCCGATGATAAAGGAATTAATATAAGGTCTGAACACTTTGTTCATCAAGTCCATAAATGCTTCTGGGGCATTAGTCAAGTCAAATGACATCACTAGAAATTCATAATGGCCATATCTAGTCCGGAATGCGGTCTTCAGAACATCCGAGTCCTGAATCTTTAACCGATGGTACCCTAACCTCAACTAGATCTTAGAGAACACTTTAGCACCCTGCTACCGGTCAAAAAAATCATCGATACGAGACAATGGATACTTGTTCTTGATGGTGACTTTGTTCAACTGGCGGCAATCAATGTACATCCGCATAGTCCCATCCTTCTTCTTCACAAATAACACTGGTGCACCCCAAGGCAATACACTGGGTCTAGCAAACCCCTTTGCTAACAACTCCTCAAGCTACTCCTTCAACTCATTCGGAGCCATATGGTACAGTAGGATAGATATAGGATGGGTGCCTAGAGCCAAATCAATACAGAAACCAATATCACGATCCAGTGGCATGCCAGGAAGATCAGAAGGAAACACATCGGCGAAATTCCAAACTACTGGAGCTAAATCAATCGTCGAAGGCTCTGTGGTGGTGTCCCGAACATAATACAAGTACACCAAACACCCCTTCTCGATCATTTACCGAGCCTTTAGGAAAGAGATAACCCGGCTGGATGTATTAACGGTGGAAATCTTCCACTCCAACCCTGGCATTGCTAAAGTAATAGTTTTGGCATGACAATCTAGGATGGCGTGATATGGAGATAACTAATTCATGCCCAGGATGATCTCAAAGTCAATCATATCAAGAAATAGGAGATCTGCTCTAGTCTTAAAACCATAGAATGTGACCACACATGACCGGTAGAACCAATCCACAACCACAGAATCGCCCACAGGAGTGGACACATGAACAGGAGTGCCCAAAGGTGCAGGAGGAATAACCAAGAAACGAGCAAGCAGAGATGATACATATGAATAGGTGGACCCTAGATCGAACAATACCGAAGCATCTCTACCGTAGACGAAAATAATACCTGTGATGACGGCATTTGAGGCCAGTGCATCTGGCCTGGCTGGAAGGGCATAAAATCTGGCTGGAGCGCCGGCTGGCTGGCCTCCACCTAACTGAGTAGTAGCTGGATGACCTCTCCCTACCTGGACTCCACCTCTAAGACGGCCCCTACCAGTCTGCCCCCAACCTCTAGGTGGCGGGGCAGCCGGTGCTGAAATCATAGGCTGCTGACCTTGCTGCACTGCGTTGCCCCTAAGTCTGGGGCATATCCTCTTCATGTGACCCAGATCTCCACACTTGTAGCAACCCCTCGGCACCATAGCCTGCTGCCCTAAAGTCTGAGTCTGCTGAACCGAATATCTACCAGAATAACCCTGAATGGCTGGCAGGCGATACGGACTTTCTGGCATGGCACTGAAGTAAGCACTGGAAGAACCTTGATGACTAGAATACACGCTGGAGAAACCCTGAATAGCTGGTGGGCGGTAAGAACTCTCCGGCATCTCACTGAAATAAGGTCTCAATAGAACACTTCGGGGAGGTGGTGGTGCTGAATGCGGGGGCCTGCTGGGCTGACCCCTCGCTGTGTGCCTCTATCCCTGGCTGGGGCGCCTCTGAACTCTCCAGAAAACCGGGCCCTCTTGTCCTGCTGAAACTTCTCTATACTCCTCTGGCGATAACCCTTAATCCTACGAGCAATCTCCACCACTAGCTGATACTCAGTACCCATCTCTACCTCTCGGACCATACTAGCTCGAATATCGAGGTGCAACCCTACAACAAATCTCCGCACTCTCTTTGCATCTGTGGGAAGTATCATGAGTGCATGGCATGACAACTCAAAAAATCTTGCCTCATAGTCGGTCACAAACATCTAACCCTGCTCAAGATGCTCAAACTGATACCACAACTCCTCCCTCTCAGAGGGTGGAATATACCTATCCAAGAATAACTGTGTGAATCGACTCCAAGTGAGGGGAGGAGAACCTGCTGGCCTGCCAAGAACATAGGACTGCCACCATCTACGGGCCCTACCCTCCACCTGAAAAGTAGTGAAGTCAACTTCATGCGATATCCTTAAGTTGTGCAGTCTGTACCTGCACCTATCAATGAAATCTTGAGCATCCTTATAATGCTCACCCCCAAAGATAGGAGGGTGAAGTCTAGTCCATCTATCCAATAACTTCTGTAGGTCACCATCCGCAGTTGGCACCACTGCAGTAACTGGCTGAGCCCCATCTATGGGTAGTGCTCCCGGAGTCTAATACACTGCAGCTGTGTGTCCAGAAGCCTGAGAAGTAGGGGTCTGTGCTCCCCCTCCTACCTGTGATATAGCTGGATCTGCTGGAAATAAACCAGCCTGAGTCATGATGTCCATGAACCGCAGCATACGGCCTATGACCTCCTGGAAACCCGGTGTTGTCATAAAGTCGGCCAGGGTAGGCTCGGCTGCGGGCACCTCGCCCTACTCCTCTATGATAGGATATCCCGCAGGATCTTCCAATTGTGCTACTAGGACAGCTCTGGGACACCCTCATCCCCTACCTCAGGCCGGTGCCCTCCCCTGGCCTCTGCCTCGACCTCTAGCAGCGAGGGGAGCAGCCCGGGTCCAGAACATTAGCCGTGCTTGTCCTCACCATCTGTGAGAGAATAGAAAAGGGAAATTTAGTATACCAACCACTGCACGATAGAAAATGAATAAATAGTAGTTTCCTAACATCCTATAACCTCTCGAAAATAAATACAGATGTCACACCTCTTTTTTACACACCACCCCGAAGGGTAGTGTATAAGGGAGTTTTTCCACTTTAAGTGACATTATTCGAAATGAGATTATTTATTTATCAGAGTCGCCACTTGGGATAGTTTATTTGGTGTCTCAAGTCATCGGTTTATTTTGAATCCCAAATCGAGGAAGATTCGACTTTCCTTGTGAAGTCTGCGAACCAGAAATTCTGACTAAGGAATTCTGTTAACCCGGGGAAGGTGTTAGACACCCCCGGATTCCGTGATTTTAGCACGGTCGCTTAAACTATGACAATTGGCCTATTATCTGATTTTAATACCCGTTCAAACCTATAGTGTAATTTTAAACTATTAACCACTTTTAATTAATTTTAAAAAAAATTGAACGTCGTTTAAAACATGTCTTTGGATCACATCACATGAAATACACCCGCAATCCGAAACACATTTTATTCAATGTTTTAGCATTTGAATTTGGGTCACATGAAATGCACACCCGAGTTTAAGGAAATTAATTTAAATTGCGCGCCTAAAGCAACTATGCACTTTCAAGTTTGCGAGGGCCATAGAAAATTTAAACTAAATGGCACACCTTAATTTCTAAAGGGTTTTATTATTCGAAGTTGTTATAATCGGGTCACATGAAATGCACCCCACATTTTTAACTTTTATTACCACGTTTTCCACCCAGCTAGGAGATTAGGGAACTAATAGATAATTAATTTCATCTAATTATACATATTAGAGTAATAATAATTTCAAAACTTTAGGACAGTTTTAAGCTTATAGCCCTTTAGCTTCAACAGATCACCAAACCCTTGTATTTCTTGCTTCAAACATATAATCATACTACGCACATGTGTTCGAATATCCAAACAGACGTGGAAATTGTATAACAACAAGAAAAGACAAAGAAAGAAAAAGCTAGAAAAAAATCAAGCAAATAACGCAATTTTCCATCCAAACTTGCGAAACTCGAGCAGATTCATCTATTCAAATACATAGAGATTGACGCTTAAATACTAACCCAAAAACTTAGCACATCTTCAACGAATTTACCATAAGAATAAAGTACATAAAAAAAAAATCATACGAAAAAAAATACATTCACTTGCACCTAACAGTGATGAATCAATAATTCCAATTCTTTGCAGCAAATAGTTCAAAACATTAATTCAACTTGCACTTAACAATGATGAAATTTTCAGGCAAGTAAGGGAGCGTTTATTGCAAATTTCAGGAAACAAAGCATCTAACAACAATTCTAGCATTTTAAATCGAGGTTCATACCTGGAAAAAAAAAAACCAAATGAAAGCTGTAAATGGGTGCTATAGTCAGAGCATGGTTCATTCATGAACAAAGCGGCGAAATCAGCGAGCAAAACAATACTTCCGCAGCCCAAAGATCAAATCCAACAAAAGGAATTGAGTTTTGACTAATTTCAGAAAGGGTGTGTTATCAATGAGTGAGGGAGTTAGATTTCTCTGTTGTGTGTGTATTGAAGAAGTTGAAGAACGAGACGGAAGGGGTAAGGTGAAAGCTGCGCTAGGTCTATGAAAGAAATGGGGAATGATTTAGGTGTTTTAAGGAGTGATATGGGCCAGGGACGGATGTCACTACTAGAGGGGATGGGCTAGGACAAGTTTGGAGAGGGAATGGGTTTTCTGAAACCAAATTTAGCCCAATTTCCATATTAAAATAACACCTGCCCATTTTCTTTTGTTGCTTCTTTTCCTTTTCTTTAATTTAAAATCCTAAAATTAAAATCCTAGATTATCCAAAAGTGTTAAACTAATTAGCTAAAAACTACAAAAGTCACTTAATCTTAAAAGAGAAAAAAAAATCAATAAAAGGAAAAAGTGTAAAAATAAAGTATTTTTTTGTGATTTTTAATTTTTTTATATAAGAAGTAATTACTAGCTAATTCTAAAAATGTAAAAAATTCTAAATGTAATGCATGATATTTTTGTATTTTTTTATGATTTAAATAAAACTTAAACATGCAAGAAAAATGCAAACAACTAATAAAAGTCTATAAAAATTCCTAAAAATGGTAAATAATTAAAAATAATCTATTTTCTTGGATTTTGTAGGAGTATTTCATATAGGAGAAAAATCACGATCTTACAACAGACGTCTCCGCCGCAAGACTATTAGGTTTGCCCATGACTTGAGAGACCTACGTGAACCTAGTACTCTGATACCATGTTGTCACGACCCATTTTCATAACAGGTCATGATGGCGCCCAACACCATTGCCGGACAAGCGAACGCGGAAATATAAATAAGTTCTCATTTTGCTTTTACCAAATAATTGCAGCAATTTCTTAAGTTAAGGCTAAAACAAGTAATAACCAGTGATGTACCAAAATAGTTATACAAATCTCAAAAGAATAGTCTACTAATGTGTGTGCCAAGACCTGGTGTCACAAGTTGTGAGAAACTAGTAGAATATACAAAGGACAATCCTATCCTACTGTCTGGAATAAAATAGACAACAAACAAAAAAATAAGTAAAGAGAGACTCCATCACGCTGCTGAACGGCACAGGAAGGAAACATCTCACTGTGGAGGTCTCGAAATATGCTCAAAGATACGCACCAGACTGATAGCCAGATGTACCTGCTTCAGATCCTGTACAATTAAGTACAGAAGTGTACTATGAGTACATAAACAATATGTACCCAGTAAGTAACCTGTCTAATCTTGAAGAAGTAGAGACGAGAAGCCGACTTTACACTTACTAGGGTCAAATAATATGAGATATGAGTTATACTGAGCATGGACAAGACAAATAAATAGCAGTGTATAGCAAAAACTAACAAGTCCTCTCCTAGATAATGTCACAGCTGGCAACTTACATTCCAGGACAAATAACAAACTCAAATCATAAAAAAAACTGGGTAAAGCAGGCGCAAATAGTGCCAAGATCGTACGACCCGATCCAACATAAAGTAAATTGTGCACTGTCGAGGGTCGAACGACACGAACCATAGATGCATCTATTACCCCGCTCGCGAATCAATCATGTGACGCAGTCAAATGTAATTAAACACATCAACATGCAGACAAATATATTTGGAGAGCAATTACTCACTGATTTATCAACTTCTCTTTAAAAAGGCTAAGAAAGGTCATGTTCCTCTTAACTAGTCTCATTTATCATAATCACTATGATTAAGCAATCCAAATTAAACATAGAGTTGCAAGAATACCACATAAAGCATGCTTTTGGGTCCTAGACTACCCGGACGTAGCACAATAGTAGCTACGCACGGACTCTCATCACCTAGTGCGTACGTAGTCCCCGCATTTAATGGAAAATTATTAGATTTCATCACCTATGGGGATAATTCTCTCTTACAAGGTTAGGTAGGAAACTCACCTCACTCCAAAGTGCACTTCCAATGCCAAGAACAAGCCTGAACTCTCAATTTGGAACCGAACGATCCAAAACTAGATAAACGAGGTAGGAACTAGTCAATACAAGCTTACAAGATCGCATTCTAACTATTTAAGCAATTCCCCACCTTTAAACACGAGTTTCCTAAAATATGACCCCGGGCCCACGTGCCCGGATTCCGAATTTTAAAAAAAAAATTGTTCTTCATAACCCAAGGATCAATAATATATGATTTCGAATTCATTTCACAACAATTTTCGTAGTCAAATCTAATTTTTGGCAAAACCCTAGGTTTTTGCTCTAACCCCATGATTTTACCTTAATCATAGTGTTTAATCTATCCAAGACACAAGTATTAAACTAGAAATAGGTAGGATAAACTTACCACAAGATGCTAGGTGAAGGTCCTCTCTCTAGAGCTCCAAAATCGCCCAATGGATGAGTGAAAAATGGCCAAAATGACTTAGAGCCCGTAATAAATGAAGCTCACTGCTTCAGTGATTTTCGCATCTGCGGTCCCGCTTCTGCGAGGAACAGACTGTATTTGCGAAATTTGGCCAAACGGACTGGTACCGCTTCTGCGGTCTTGGAGCCGCTTCTGCGGTCTTGAAACCGATTCTGTGGGGCCGCTTCTGCGGTTTTGGTCCTGGCCTGACTTGGCCGCATCTGTGAGAGGATGACCGCTTCTGCGGTCGACCAACCACAGGTGCGGTTGTGACAGAAGTAGATGCTTCAGCTCTTCTCAATTTTTCCAACTTCACTCGAGCCTCGTCTGATTGACGCTCGGGGCTCCCGGCCCCGTCCGAACATACCGACAAGTTTGAAATTATGAAATGGACCTACTCGTACCTTTTGGAACGCCCGAAACAATGCTAAATATAAGAATCATCCCCTAAAACCAATTGAATCAAACTTATGAACTCCAAGCTCTTAATTCTCCTCTAACGAGCCTAAACACACTTAAACTACTTGGATTGATACCAAATTTTACGGGCAAGTCTTAAATATTATATTGGACCTGTACTGGGCTCCGGAACCAATCCACGAGCCTGTTACCAATGTGATCAATCATTATTTAGTTTCTTTAAATCCTTAAATTTTCAGTTTAATAATTTCTAATAAAAATTCATTACTTGGCCTAAGGACCTCGGAATTCGATTCCGGGCATATGGCCAGGTCCCATATTTTTCCACGAACCCTCCGGGACCGTCAAAATATGAATCCGGGCACGTTTGCTAAAAATGTTGACCAAGGTCAAAACTTAGCCTTTTAAGAAAATCTTAAGGAATCAAATGAGCATATATCAACCCAGATTCTTCCAAACCCCGAACCAACCATCCCCGCAGATCGTAAATTAGTTAAAGCAAGCGCGAAAAATTGTATTTAGGGGGATGGGGTTCTAAAAGCAAAACGACCAATTGTGTCGTTACATCTATGGCCAAACAAGAACTTAGATTCTTTTGGGGATGAGGAGTCTTCAGTCCTACTAAGTTTCAATTCCAACGTTAATTATCACCAACCTTATGCCCCTTCATTTGCTTCAACAAAACAAGAAATTAAAAATGAAGTCTCCTCAAACTTCTTCTACCATAATGTTGACCAAAACCAATCATCAAGATCCAATTATTATATTTCCTTCGATGATCATTGATCACGCACAACTATGCCTTATAAAAAGGATTAAGCGGTCGTTGCAAATATAATCCGATTTACAAGTCTGGAGTCAAATCCCACAGAGAACTAAGATTTAACTACAATTGTTCAATATTGCTAAGAAACACAAGTCCAAACAATTTCCTGATTATAATGTTTATTTCTAGTTAATTAACTAGCAACTATTATAAAGCAGTAAAAATATCAACTACAAGGATGAAATTTGAGACAAGACTCAAGAGGTCTAGAGTTATGATTTTTCCAATTGTCGGAATCCTTCCCGCTATGCCTTCTATAATTTCGCCTAATATTCTCTAGTAATTTGGGTGTCGTAGCTCTCTCTCAAGCAACTACCACAATACAGTAGACGTATTATCTCGAACTACGCTAGTTGACACTAGTTCACTACTCACTACGATCGCACCAAGAGTTTCGTTATCTCTAATCAGACATTTTAAATACTCCGTATTGATTTCTCACATAAGTTATGCATGATATTGTTCAATAACTACCTAAATGTGTACTCTCTCTCTCGAGCAATATACACACTATATAGACATAGTAAACTAGGTTCAGTCAAATAAATAGATGGATCGCCCTTTCTTGTCCTGGAAGTTGATCCCCGTTGCCCAAAACCAACAAAGGTTCTAAGAGTCAAGTAAATGGTGGGGCCGACACCGAGCTACTTTGTACCTTTTTCATTCAAACTTAATTGATGGTCGTTCAATCAACGACAATAAAAACGTAGTTGAACATGTAGAGAGATCCAACGACTTAATTATATAAAAGCATAACAAGAATTTATCCTGCAAAAGGTTCGATCAAAACTTTAGATAACAAATTAGTTATTCATAATAATATGCATAACTACAATACTAGAATTCATAACCAATAATAGAAATAGGAAGAAGAAAGTGAAAAACTTGTAGAAGAATTCCTTGCCTTGCTACTAGTCAGAAGCAGATCCAGAATTTGAAGTTTATGGGTTCCTGTCGCAATCTCAATATACCATAATAACTGGATTCACCGTTAGATATTTATAGATATTTAGTAAATTTTTAATAAAAGTACAGGATCTATGCAAAAGTTACTGGATTCCTAGAAATTCACACACTATACTCTAGATACGCCCCTGCTCCTAATGTGTTCTTGTCTCCTTAGATCGAATCCCCAGTCTCCCCCCTCCCCTCTAAAAAATGGTGTTTAATGACTATTTATATGTGTAGGAAAAAAGCCGAAACAAAATAGCCAAATCCATAACCGAAAAAAGGAGACAAAATAGATTTTAAAACCGAAACACGCGAACACCAGGCGACAGGCCTCGCGGCACCTGCTCTAACGCGAGCTTTTCTTTGTTTTCAATTTTGATTTGCTTTGCCTACTTTCCAATTCACTCTACGCTCGTTATTGCTTTCGAGTGCTGCCAGGTACGTAGTCTCCAAAAGTTTATTCTTTAATTCTTATGTCTACAATTGCATGCATTCATTTAAATATATATACTCTCTTCGTTTCAATTTATATAAATTTATTTGATTGGACACAGAGTTTAAGAAAAGAGAGAAAACTTTTAAATTTGTGGTGTAAAATTAAGTATATATTTTTTGTGTGACTATAAATCATTACATAAAGGTAAATTGTTTCCAAATAGGGAAAGAGGTCATTCTTTTTGGCACGGACTAAAAAGAAAGTAGGTTCACATAAATTGAAACGGAGGGAGTAATATACTTCCAATATATTTGTTGTGCTTATAATTTCATCTCCAATGTACCTACATATAAAATAGACTCAATTAAGCACAAATATAATATAATTTAGCATAAAAATACCTAAATGTAAGTTAAGTAATGCACTAAAAATATATAATTATAGCCAAACATCAATTATCGGACTCCAGCATTTTTTTAAACTTCCGACGACGTTATAGAAAAGGACGGAGCTACCTCATCAGCTACGGGTTCAGTCGAATCCAGCAACTTTCATCCAAATCATATGTTTGTCTTATGAAATTTATTAATTATGTATTAATTATTAATTTAAAACACAATAACTTAAAATAATTATAACTCCGAACCCATAACCTTCAAATTCTAACTCCACCTCTGATTACATATCATCGGAATTTCATGTGATATGGGGACTACTCTTCTTGTATTACTACTAATACTTGTTTTGAGATGGAGATGGATATAAATGATTGTGCGCTCTGTTAATTTTGAGGATTTTTCTTTTGATATTTGAACTATAGGTTTTTCCTCAAAATTTTTTTTGTCTATAGGATTTGCGTCAGTGGTGTAATATTTTTTTTATAAATTTAGTCAGACATTAAATTTGTAGTAAGGTGTTACATGCTTAATTTGACATGAAAAAATGTTTTAACTCCTATATTTAAGGATGTTCATGAAAAATTGAAAATCCAAACCAAACCAAAAGCTGAATCAAACCAACCCAAAAAATCAATAATAATTTGGTTTGATTTGGTTTTAGTTTTGAATTTTAAAAATCGACCAAATTTAGTTTGTTTTTGTTTTAAAGCAAAAAATAGTCAGAAAATCGAATCAAATCGACTATAGAATTATTTATT
>MU777022.1:0-54114 GCA_026770625.1 Nicotiana glauca | reverse complement strand
TTTGATATTTTTTTGCTACAAATAGCTAATTGGCTAATTTGGCTAATATTAGTAATATTTTATCAATTTGCCAATTTTTGTAATGAGCTACTTATAAATGAACATAGCTGGTAATTTCCCTAAATTTAAATATAGATCCGCGCGAGATTGTTTACACTGCATTATAATATGTTTAAGTATTGGAATGGGTTAATACTTAAACATATTGCAGTATAATTGTTGCTTAATTAAGAGTAGTGTCTGGAGTTAAAAACTGTTCAAGCCAAGCGAGTGAAAAGGAAGTATTCTCATCCATTCAAGTTTCAATTAGTGGAGATTTAAGGAGCAGAAAAAGAAGAAGCAAACAGAGAAGTTTTACTTGTGGAGCACGGTTTTAAAAGGCTTTTTCTGGGGCTCGCCCTGGGACGGGGCACTATCAAAACGCCTTGAGACTCATGTGTAGGCTTAGTTCTCTGAGGCTTATGCCCCCAAGTGTCCGACAGTGCACCCTAAACACGCCTAACGCTCAATGTTCGGGACTCTCCCAACAGCTCCTATGCAAATCATGTGTTAAAGTCACTAATTTGCACGTTAACTCTCAAAATTCTTTAATGAATTATTAAAGTTATCTATAAAAATATGAAAATTGTGAATAGCTCAAATAATGAAACATATTATTGCATATTTACTAATTGTCGTGATGGTGAATATCATTTGAATATTTCTTCTACAAATAGATACTTGATAGATCTTCATGTTAGTTCTATGTCTCTCAAATTTATCATACATTTTTATTTTACTATTTAAAAATAATTTTATATTTACTCATGAAGGAGTAATATTTTAATTTCAAGTATTAAAAAGTTATTGTGTATTTACTTTTAAAAGGGTAAAATATACAATTTGATAATATTTTAAAAAAAATTATAATTTTTAATTGTTTACAAGTTAAGAGGTTGGAGTTAATTTATATTTCATAGTAAATTTAACAGTATTGTATTATTTATACTTATAAAACATGCTAAATATTTTATTTTATGTGAGTTTCTTTATTTCCTTTTAGTTTTCTTGAACTTTTAATGCATCTTTTATATTGTGTGATAATGATATATTATTAATTCATAAATTTAAAAAATTAAAGATCCGTGGGGCTTACGCCCTATGTCTTGAGGCTTTCGCCTTGCCCCGTATGAAGTAAAACGCCCCGCTTCACGCCCTCACCTTTTAAAATACTGTTGTGGAGTAATGTGATTCCATTTGGCTTAGCAACATGATAAATGATGAAAATTGCATATATTTAAGTAGATTTGCATATTAATCTATGTGTGAGTCATGGGAGATTACATGATTTTTGAAGTGAAATATGTTCATTTTGTGTTTCTTACATAGGAACGAGTTTGGATGATAAATTATCAAAAGTTAAGGGTGGTATGTGGGCTGGTCCAGGATGGGAACTGGCTCGGGACCGCGGGCCAAACGGGCTAAGTGGGCGAGGACCGGTTGGACCAGTATTCTTGTCTAACGACCCGACCGATCATTTTGAGAGTAATAGTCCCAATCCCCTATTTAGTGCTTGCCCGTATCTTTTTCTGCTTATGTGAATTGTCGGAAGGTTTTGTTTTGATTTTTGAAGTATTTTGGGACACTTAGTGTCACGCCCCGAATCCGAGGGACATGATCGGCGCTCGACCGGGTAGCCCCAATCAAGCGGACCTAGGTGCCTCTCTTACTCGATGTGTTACCTCGCATTTTTCATTATTTATTAGCCAAGAGAAATAACCATTTACAATCAAAACACCTTTTTATTACAAAACATACATATAGTACATGATTCTTAGCGTGGTTTACACTTTACATAGCTCAGCGTGCAAGATACATATTACATAAGTTCATTACCCACATTTCCTGTCTACGGAGCCTCTAAATATGAAAATGGATGATATCGTACTTGCCGGTAACAAGGCTCTGGCTATACCTTATACAAATACCAAAATAAGACTCCAGAATAAAGGCGATATGAGCCACGCAGGGCCCCGAAAGGAAAGGGGCTCACCAATTCAGCTGACGGGAAGGGATGAAGAGCTACGGTCGGTGGACTGAAGTACCTGCTATGGATCCACCTACAACCATAACACGAATGTAGCGCCCCCTCAAAAGGGACGTCAGTATACTTGAATTGTACTGGTATGTATGAACAAACTTGCTCCAAGTAAACTCAAGCCATATACAAGTAGGTAACAGTAATAGAAACAACAATCGAATGCGCAAGGAAAGGAACAATCAAGCCAAACAAGTTTTCAATCTCTCCCGTTTACCCCTTCCAAAATTCCACGCCAATGATTTCACAATTTGCTCAAATATTTATTTCAATAGTGATTTCAATCACTCTTCACCCTTATTACCTCGTCCACCCTTATCACCACAAATCGCACCTTATAACTTCGTGTTGCGGCGCGCAACCCGATCCCATTTTACAGTCACAATTCACCAATCAACACAACAATAATCAACAATTCACAATGATCAACAACAACACATCTTAAGTAATAACATCAACAATTTACAAGTATTTCCATGGCCATCAATACTATTTTCCGTCATATCCAACAGCTCACATGTGTTTTACATCACAACGACAACTGCCCACAATAAGCCATAGATGTGGTTATCATAGTTATTCAAGTTGCATCATTTACGATTTTCTTTCGTCATTTGTTCCTCAATTATTACCACAAGCACAATCACAATAATTTCATGAATAAGCCACGCAGATCACATACCAAACATTCATACACCACACAAGACGATTCGACAAAGATCAAGGTTAGCCATACATACCTGGAGCCGAATTTCCTTTTAATAACTACTTCCAACTTTACCAAAAAGCCTGAAAACGTCAATCTAGTTCACAATTTAATACATATTTCTTAGAATCAAAGTTCACAAACACTACCCGAATATATTTAGGTTATCAACCCTCCTTTACACAATTCTTTACTCCCACCTAATTACTCTTACTAGATTTTAGGTTTTAATAGACATGCATGAGTGTTTAAACTTCCATTTTCAAGAATCAATTCATGAGAATTCCCCGTTTTATTTAAATTTCAAAATCAATGAAAAAGGGTTGGGAACCTTACCTGTAAGAATGGAGATGAAGATAATACTCAAGAATTTTCGGGCCTGGGTGACGTTGGAAAATCAAATTGATAAAGATGAGACTTTCTCTCTCAAGAACACTCTCTCCCTTCTCTCTAGTTTTATCCAGAAAAAATGTGTAAAAATGAAGGGTTGGGGGTGTTTTATTAAAGAAGAGATTGGGTTGAAAAATTAAAAAATCTGGAGCCGAGTCGGGTCTGCGGTCGCACTCTGCGATCGTAGAGTGGAAATGCGGTCCACATAATGGATCGAAGAAGTGCTCCTAAAATCTGACTTCTCTGCCTGGGTTTGCGACAGAAATGCGGTCCGCATTTCTATTTTACGGTCACATAATGCACCGCAGAATTGACCTTCACAAATCCTCGAGGAATTTATGCGATGATTATGCGGTCCGTATATTGATTATGCGATCGCATAATAGATCGCATTTTCAACTTCAATTTTGACTAACTCAATGGTTAACTCTGCGGTAGAAATGCGGTCCGCATACCTAATCTGCGACCGCATAATGGAAATTTTCTGGAAAATTTTGATTCTTGATTTTTAAGTGCAAAATTAGTAAAAAGGGTCCGAACCGCGGCGAGCTTGCTCACCACGAAGAATTCTACACATTCCTAACATATATTCGGAACTTGACACTACGAGCTACTAGGTTTTGAGCATAAAATTTTATGGGGCCTTACACTTAGTCCTTAAATTGAGGCTTAAATCTTAGGATTTGGACCGTAGTCAGAACTATGTGAATACGACTCCGGAATGGAGTTGTGTCGGTTCCATTAGCTTCGTTGGGTGATTTTAAAGGGCAATTCCGTTAGTTCTGTTAGCTCCGTCGGATTTCGATTCCGAAGTTGGACTAGGTCCGTAATGTTGAATATAACTTGTGTGCAAAATTTGAGGTCAATTGAACGTGGTTTGATAGGTTTCGGCATCAGTTGTAGAAATTTGAAGTTTCAAATTCTTTAATTTTGAACTGGAGGGTGATTCCTGATTTTTGTTTTTTGATGTTATTTGAGGGCTTGACTAATAGCCTGTTTGGCCAAGCTGCAAAAATCAGCTTATTTTGAGAAGCACTTTTTTTTCAAAAGTTCTTTTCTCAAAATTACTTTTGGTGAGAAGCAGTTTGTGTTTGGATAATTAGTTTGAAAAACACTTCTGAGCAGCAATTAGTGTTTGGCCAAGCTGTTAAAAACTGCTTCTAAGTGTATTTTTCTCAAAAGTGCTTCTCAAAAAAGTGTTTTTGGAGAGAAACTACTTTTTTTTGCTTCTCAAAAACTGCTTCTGCTTCTCCACAAAAGCACTTTTTTTCCTTCAAGAAGCTTGGACAAACACCTCAATTTTTGGCCAAAACTGCTTTTGGAAAAGAAAAAAAGCACTTTTGGCCAAAAATAAGCTTGGCCAAATAGGCTATAAGTTCGTTTGGTATTTTAAGACTATTTGGTATGCTTGGTTGAGGTCCTGGAGTCCTCGGGTGAGTTTCGGATGCTTAACGGAGCATTTGGAGTTGTGTTGGAATGACTGAGGTTGCTACGCCTGGTGTAATCGCACCTGCACAAGATTGACTGCAGGTGCGAGCCTGCAGAAGTGAGCCAATGGACACAAGTGCGGTTGGGGAAGATTGGTCTGTGGGCGCAGGTGTGAGAAGGGAGCCGCATCTGCGCAACCGTAAATGCGGAAGCTTGAGCAAAGAAGCGGAGAGGCCTGGGAGGCTTGGGATCGCAGAAGCGGAAGGGTTTTTGCAAAAGCCGGATCGCAGGTGCGGTCCCTGGTTCGTAGAAGAGGAAACCTTGGCCATAAGTGGAATCCGCACCTGCGATAGAAATTTCGTAGGTGCGGTGCCGCAAATACGACTAAGAGCCTGCATGTGTGAAATCACTGGGCAGAAAAGGGCAAGTTAGAGGGTTTTATCCCATTTTCAATTTTGGGACTTTGAGAGCTCGAATTAAGGCGATAATTGAAGGATTTTTCATAGAGAACTTTAGGGCAACGATACCTAATCCTTTTATGGTTATATTCCACTAATCTATGGTTGATCTCATCATCTAATTAAAGAATTTGGTTGAGAAATTTGGGAAAAATGGTAGAAGTTCTTCAATTAATATTTTTGATTTTGATTGAAATTTTGACATCGGATTTGGATAATTTTGGCATGAGTGAATGGGTGTTGATATTTTGTGACTTTTACCCAATTTTGACATGTGGGTCCGAGGAGACTTTTTAGGGCGATTTCCTAATTTCTTGCTTTTGCTTTGATTTCATTGACTAGATTAGTTTTTTATAATTATATTTATGATATATAATTTGTTTTGGCTAGATTTGGGCCATTTGGAGTCGGATATTTATGGAAAAGGCATTGTTATCGAGTGAATGAGCTTGGTTTGAGGTACGTGGCTTACCTAACCTTGTGTGGGAGAAATCTCCTTAGGATTTGAAGTTCTTATGATATGTGAGCGTCGTGTACGTGAGGTAACAAGTGTGTACATGGCTATTTGTTGAAAAAACTGATTTTTAACGAGTAATAAAATGTTTTCATCTTATCTGAGTATACTAGCACGTGTAGTTATCCTGTTAGCCTAGAATAGCATGTCTATATGCCTTAATTGCTTACCTGAACTCCTTGCAGCATGTTTAGCAGATTCCTGCTTCTTTTCTTGACTTGTACCTAGTCTAAACTATAGGTCTTCTTGATGTAACTGTTATCTTTATTTTGTTTGAGCTGCGTATTTACTTTGGGACTCCAGGGCGGTATCCCGGGAGATCCCTCTACATGTTTACTATTGATACTACGAGGCGGTACCTCAGAAGTTCTCCTTGCATATTTACTTTTGGGACTACAGAACGGTATTCAGGGAGGTCCCCCATTATATTTACTTTGGTACTATCGGAAGGTATCCTGAGAGATCCCCCTGCACATTTACTTTTGGGACTACGAGACGGTATTTTTGGAGATCCCCTGTTGTCAGTACTGTATTGTTTTTCTGTGATTTTCCTTCTTGTTACAATTTGGAGACTTCATGGTACATCTTCTCGCAGCCGCAGACCACAGAGTCCCACACTATCCCCTTATGTCTATTCTTCCCTTTTCTTTTTAGACACTGATGTATAGAACAGTTAGAAATTCTTAGAAGCTTGTGACTTACAGTTTTTCGCGTAACGAACTGACTGGTCTTTTTGAGAATTTAAGCTCTGTTTAGTGGCATAAAGTCTTGATCTACTTCGTATTCTGTGTTATGACTTGCGTGCATGGTCGAGTTCATCTACCAGATGATTCAAAGTCAAATTGGAAGAAGGATTCTAGTTTTGGAAGCTTAAGCGGTGAGACTTGAACGTGATTTTGACTTTGTGAGAACGACTCCGAAGTGGGTCTTGTATGAATTCAATAACTTCGTATGGTGATTTGGGACTTATGCGTGCGTCTGAATTTGGATTTGGAGGTCTGTAGAGTAATTTGAAGTATTTCGGTGAAAGTTGGAAAAATTAAAGTTTTGGAAGGTTGAGAGATTTGACCAAGAGTTGACTTTGGTGATATCAGGGCCGGATTCCGATTTCAGAAGTTGGAGTAGGTACATGATAATTTATATGACTCGTGTACAAAATTTGGGGTCAATCGGACGTGGTTTGATAGGTTTCAGCATCGGTTGTAGAAAATTGAAGTTTCAAGTTTATTAAGTTTGGATTGGAGAGCGATTTGTATTTTTAGAGTTGTTTGATGTGATTTGAAGTCTCGACTAGGTTTTATGGTGTTTTAGGAGTTGTTGGTATGTTTGGTTGAGGTCCTGTGGTCCTCGGGTGTCTTTCGAAGTGAGTTTTGAGCTTGTCCAGGTATTTCGTCACTCTGATGTTATTCTGGAACGTTAGAAGTGTGGACCACATAATTCCATGTGCTGGGGCACATTTTTGAGTGTTATAGCAGATGAAAAAGTGTTGCAGCAGACGAAAAAGTGCGGACCACAGAGGTAAAGTGCGGACCACACAATTTTGTCTGCGGTCGCACTTCTTGTGGTTCAGCAAGTTCGCTAGTCCGACTTCGGAAGCTTATATCGTTTGATGTACAAGGAATTTGTAGATGATTCAAAAACGTAAGTGGCAGTCCTTCATGTCTAGTTTCCATAAAGGTAAAGAAATAATTATTTGGACATTGTAGAGAAAGTTATGATCAAAATACGGAAGCCTGGTATGCACAAGTTGCAAAAGTGCGGTCACACAATTTTGAACTGCGGCCGCATAAGCTAGGATGTGCGACCGCACTTGGAATTGTGCTGACCGCACATTGAGAGGTTAGATTGGGTACTATATAACTGAGATTTAGGTTATTATTTTATTTTTTAACTTTAGGAGATCGGTTTGAGACTATGTTTTGTCGGTTATTTAAGAAATTCATCGGGGCAAATGATTCTAACTCAGATTTGGTTAATATACATGAATATGTCACTGATTTCATCATTTAATTAGTACTTTGAGATGGAAATATTGAAAAAAATTATAGAAACTTCATAAACTATCAAATGGGGATTTGAAGTTCGAGTTGTGATCGGAATTGGTCAATTTTGGTGTCACGACCCAAACTGGAGGGCCATGACTAGCACCCGACCATACTTGCCGAGCACCAATGTATATTTTATCTAACCTTCTTTATTATCTTTTAGAGCTGAGGAGGTCAATAAAAATGGTAGACATGGATCATGGACAACCAACAATAAAATATGATGGCATGAACCTACATAACATGGGATGACCAGACAATCAAGAAACTATATATATATGGTACGACCTACCACGCTATCATGAAAGGCTATACAACAAAAACCAGCCGACAAGGCATACCAAACTATACATGAGTCGACACATGTCTATGAGCCTCTATAGGAACATAAGTACTGCAACATAGCCGGAACAGGGCCCCGACATACCCATAATGTCTATAACAAAAATGCATACCAAGACCAAGGCAAGTCCGGAGAAGGGATCTCGCCAATCACTGCTGAACTGGACAGCCTACTGTGGTGGGGGAGCTACTCCTGCCTGTCTATCAGGACCTGCAGCACGACATGCAGCGTCCACAAATAAAAGGACGTCAGTACGAATAAAGTACTGAGTATGTAAGGCAGGGAAGCATAAACACGAACAGTAATATAAACATGGATAGAGAATATACAACCTGTAACATCTGAGTACCTCTGAGGGCTACTGACATGAAATGCATGATACATATGTATAAATATATAAGCTTTTTAAAACATACGCCTCTGTGGGCATCATCATCATCATATCGTACCCGGCCGTAATAGGCTCGGTAAAAACGTACCCGGCCATCATAAGGCTCGGTAGATCGTACCCGGCCACGTGGAGCTCGGTAAAACCCAACTGATCAGTGGTTGCACAATAGGTGCCATACCCGGCCGTCTATAGCGCGGCTCGGTAGAGTAAAATAGATACATATATATATAGTGCATGCTTGACTCATGGAATTATGTTATAAACCTTTAGGAGTGACGTAACGTATCCTTTGTACGCGTTATTAGGAGTAACTCTTCACTATGAACCTTATAAGAATTAGGAAATACCAACAACATTGATAACATAAGAATAAGAGAAGCAACATTAACATCAATCGTCCCATAAGAGGGGAAACAATGTAAGTACTGCTAGCTTCTAAGAGTAGAGTATCTTTGGAAGCTCGTTCATCACATTATGTATAATCGGAGTCGTGCAAAAGAAGGAAAGGTATAGCCTCACATACCTTGTATATACTGCCCCAATCTCAAGCTATGCAATTTTCACGACTCCTTAGTCTACAACAAGAGAAACGATACTATAGTTATCATTCAAGCGTCATAACTATTATGTATCGACCACAACCTATTTTACGATGAAACGGACAGCACCTCCCCTATATATATGACTTCACACCATTCAAAACAATCACCAAACAGCCTAAACAACATCATTAATAAACATATTGAGCCTCCCAAAACAGTCCACACACAACCTAATCACTTCATACATACGACGGACACCATAGTCGTATCAAACGACCCAAAAATATTACGAAGAACTAACAGACCACAACCCAACATATATATGGTGTTTCTCCACACCCTGCCTCCTCCAAAACTCCACAAAACAATAATAAAAACGGAGCCCAACAGCAGCACAAAACAGTCCACAAAACAGTCCGCTACAAGTGAATAACTTGAACTCACGGCTTCCGATCACCGTCCCGTGAGTTCTTACATGTATAGAACGAGTTACCATGAATTAACAGAAGAATAAATGTATGAAATACAGCAGTAAACTCACCTTACTTGTTGGATAACTCAGCCTTTATCTTGGTTCTTCAAACTCTAGGGTTTACCCCTAATTTGAACTTGAAAGAGAGGGAAAATCAATTAGGGTTTGTGGAGAATTTTTGGGAGGAAGTTTGCAGGGGTTTAGGTCTGATTATTTGTGATATATAATGAGGTTTATATTGAAGGAGATAACACTTTAAATGGGCTCAATAGCTGCCCCGAAATTCCCTCTTATTGGGCCATCATTTAAACAAGTAGGTGACACACCTACTTGTCACATAGCAGCTTGTGCAGTCTCACAAAAATGCCTATATCTCTCTACTCCAATGTCGTATTGATAAACGGTTTAATGCGTTGGAAACTAGACTCATAGATCTTCAATTTGGTGGGTAGATCACCCCTTAATTCCAAGTATATTGGGAGAAAAGCTTAATAACATTTGACCTAAAGTTTAAGTAAAACTATGAACCTAAGTTGTGACAACTTTTGTCGACTTTTGTTTCATAACTCGTTTGACTTCAAGACTTATGATACGGATATTATATGATTCAAATACCTTAAACCATGACCTCCTTAGTATATTAAGCACCTATAGATTTACCCAAAAATACGAGTTACAACATCTTTGATTCGTTTAACTTCTAATACTTGTTAATCACCCTTATGCACCCTTGTATCACTTCAGATCAATATGATTAACTTCTTATCATCTCAAGGATAATTACTTATTGGATTTGTGTTAACTAACATATGGCATGAACTAACGCGTGTGGATATGGGTTGTAACATTTGGTATGGTTGGACTCGTGGTTGAATGAGTATTCGGATTTTATGACTTTTACCCAATTCTGAGACGTGGGCCCGGGACCTGGATTTTATGTTGATTTTTTTACTTTTGATTTAAAGCTTAGTATTTTCTTATGGAATTAAATCCTTAATCTCGTGTTGATTTTATCGAATTGTTTGTGGCTAGATTTGGGCTATTCGGAGTTGGAAAATTGTGGAAGAAGCATTCTTACTGATTGATTAAGCATGGTTCGAGGTAAGTATCTTGCCTAACCTTGTGTGAGGAATTTCCTCTTAGGATTTGATTTTTCTATGTTGATTGTAGTCTGTGTACGCGAGGTGATAAGTGCATGCTCGGACTTATATGTGGAAAGTTGGCCTTTTAGGATTCTAAGGTCCCTATATTCATAGAGTATGAAGTTGTCCTTGATACGATTGAGTTCCTATTTACTAGTTTCACCCATACATGCTTTAGTTAGAATTAATTGCTTTAGGATTCACTTTTGTTGCGTATTTGACCCTTATTTGACTTAACTGAAGATTTTACCTCTTCTACTCATGCTAACATTCATAATTGCTTATCCTTATTTAAAATTATTATTATCTCATCCTATAATTGTTTAATATTAATTAAGGTTGTGGTTATCCTTCTGCCGCTTATCCTTAATTGAATTGTTGAATAACCTTAGTAATTGCTCAACCTTAAAAGAAGTTAGATATCCTATATTTCAGTTGACTTAGTATTATTTGGAATTATTTGACTCGTCTTAGCTTCTTTGATGTTGAATTGTATATTGTGTGATCGTTGCTACATATTATTTTTTCCTTGTTGAGTTGTTCTCTTTATGCCTAGCATTCTTTATTATGGTTATTCCTTGTGAACGAGTTCTACCGTTTCTTTGTGATTTAAAGTTTTTGAGTTGATTTACTTGTCGTACCTTATATTATTGTCATTGTTTTTTGTACTTGTTGTGGTCATGCATGAGGTTTCTGTCGTGCTGTAAATTATTATGTTTGTTGGTTGAGTTGCATATTTACTTTAGGACTACAGAACGGTATTCCGCTAGATCCCCTGTTCTGCGTATTTACTTTGGGACTACAGAACAGTATTCCGGTAGATCCCTTTGTTCTGCATATTTACTTTGGGACAACGGAACGGTATTCCGGTAGATCCACCTATTCTGCATTTTTACTTTGGGACTACAGAACGATATTCCGGTAGATCCCCCTGTTCAGTAAATATCCTACGTGATGTCTGTTATTTTTCTTATGCTTACTAGTTGGTATGAACTATGTTAGGACACTTGTACAAGCATATACATAGCCAAGTACCCTTATCGGATAAGAGTTTTTCTTAATACTGTTGAGTATAGATGCAAACCCTTGTTTACTTGCCTTCTATGTGAGAATGGATCTATTTGGTACGTGAGTCCTCAGTGCGATTATGAGGTGTGATGAGGGAATATGATGCTAAGTGTTAGGGTTCGGGCATTGAGAACCATGAGTTGTGATTTGTCCGGGGTTCGTTACCTCGTGGAGCTTGTTGACTAAAATCTGATGTGAAAACGATCGTAGTTGCTGAGTTGTTACTTGTTCTTGCTGCACCTGTGATTTTAGATTTAAGTTGTGTTTTTGTTCACTCTTCTGTGTCATTATTATGGTATTCTATTGATACTTGTCATTTCCTTTCTTATTGCAATTACGGTATTGTTAATCATATTGTGTAGTCTTTATGTAGAAATCATACACTGTTGTTCCTATACTCATACTTGTTCAGTTTATTAGACCAGTAGGTGTCTTGCCTGTTCCTAGTCACTACTTCACCGGGGTTAGCCTTGATACTTACTGGGCCCCGCTGTCGTGTGCTCATATTGTCGCGCCCCCTTTTTCCTCACAGAGTCCGGGTTTCGACATTCATCGGGAACAACTCATTTTCTTTTGGGAATTGGGTATTTGAATTTGAAAAGTCGCCATCTAACGGACTTAAGGTGCATTAGGGCACCTAGAGTAGATAACTCATGAAACCAGTTTGCATTACCAGAGACTTGGGTAAGGGCTTGAAATAACCTTGAGGGGAAGGTGTTAGGCACCCCTCGCAGTCCACAACGGTGGGTCCCGGCCGAACTCGAATTATATGAATTAGTCATTAAACAAATAGGCAGTCTGAGCACACATATAAGATAAAAGAAATTTGACACATAAGTAGTCTAAGCACACATGTAAGATAAAGGAATTTGAGCAGCTAAGCAGTCTCAACACACATATGTAAATAAGATGAGGGAAGTCCTAGGTTTGTTAGCCTATATGATCACATTTGTACAATACCCGGTAATCCTTCCTCAACTAGAGGGGTTAAACGTGGCATTAGCGCACAAGTCATCATATCCTTTTACTACCCAATTACCCCCCCCCTCCTCCCTGGACATAGCCTAAAGCGTCCTACCAACCTTAAGATGTATCATATGCGTGCACTACCCGCCCCTTTACTTATATAGTCCTGGAGGTATTTAGGACTTCTAATTAAGGTGGATCTAGACTCTCCTACAGTAATTAAAGGGAGAAAACTCTAGGTGACAAAAAAAACACGTAGGACTAGACTAAAGATAGAACAATTAAAAGGCTCACATTTTACCTCCACAAATAGAGCAAGCTAGTGCACGTCTCAAAGATATTTCAGAAAGGTCCTAGAACAGGATATCTAGGTAAGCATGACAAGTAGAGAATATACAGTATTGTGTCAAGGCAAAGTGATAGAGACCTAATCAGTTTGTCTACTGATCTTCTAGAACTTGTTGAATCTGGGCAGTCACAAACAAGTAAATCATAGTCTCATAGTTTTTATTAGACCTTGATTACCTATAGGCTTGCCTAGGCGTGGATCTGTAATACCCTATAAACATGTTGTCTAAATGCAATCAGAATTTTGGGAATCAGTTTAAAACCACTTGAATTTATTAAGTCCTATAAGCATACTGGTCTAGGTGCTGAATATTGCATTACAGAACTGGTTTATACATTTTTATGATATCTCTATGATATCTAAATGTTGGGATTGTTTTTTAAACATTTTTATAGACGAGATAGTTATTGATTTAGGCGATGTAGACATAATTTAAAGCGAACACAAGTACAGTCCTAAGGCAGGATCTCTAATGCACAAAGAATGGACGTTTTTATTAAGCAGAATTATAGCAGTAACAATTGTAGCAGTAACTTAATAACAGGATTCCTAGATGATCATGATTGATTATGCAGAAATAGAATTTGTAACAAATGAGGTAGTGAGCCTATAACATGTTGTCTAGTATGCCAAGTGATCCTAAAGCATGGTTTTTGATACAGGTAAACATAGTGTAAACCTAAAATATGATTTCTAATGCAGGTAAACATAGTATAAACACAAAGCATGATTTCTAATGCAAGTAAAACAATATAGACCTAAAAGAATGATCTCTAACTGATTTTCCCACAAAGATCATATAAGAATCCCTCCCTTTTACTAATTCCCCAATATCTGTTTACAAGTATTATTATTATTACAGACCAACATTAATAATGAATTACATAAGTTAAATTACAACTATAGGGAGCCTGAATATAGGCCCAAGGGATAAACCTTGCAAACCAGGCCTTCAACCAGTCAAAGATGCCATAACCTCATAGTGCACCCAATAGTATCCTGGTGTGTCAAATTTCCCAAGGGCCTCAGGGACCCCAGGCAATGCCCACACCAGAAAAACTTTCAAAGTAACCCTTTTGAGAAAGTTTGGAAAGCCAACTCCAGTGTATCAAAGTTTAGAGGAGCCGCATGGACTCCTAAGCAATGCTTACACTAGAGGGGCATGACCCTAGGTGTTCTAAGAATAGGGTTTTAAAACAGGAAATAGTTTTTAAGAAAATAGTTTTTGATTCTCAGGAAGTAAGGAGCAAACAAGGTCATTCAATAACTGTAACTCAAACAAAGGTCCCAACAGTCTAATAAGATACAGAAACAAGTTAACTTAGAGTTCTAAATTAGTTAATTAACTGGCCACTAGGTGTGCATTCAGTCACATATAGAGGGATAGTAGGGCTGGGGAAGTCATATTGGTCAGAGGTGAACATAAGATGCTAGTGAAGAAGAAATAAGCATGAGTCTGGCTCATATAGAAACACAAAAGTCTAACTAAAGTAAGAACAAACAGATTGAGAGCAGGACACACATGGGTTTAATCAAACAGAAGTAGACATGCAATCACAGTTAATATAAAAGTAAACATGTTATTGCAGCAGACAGATAGGTTCGATTAAGACCGAAGCATGCATGTTATTACAAGGAAGCATATAGGTTAGTCAAATACCAGGAAACATGTAGTCTAATTGAATGGCAGTACACATACTGATTAGGAATAATGAGCATGAATCACATGGTCTAGTTAAAGATAAACAAGTTGATTTAAAGATCCTACTGATTTAGTAATATAAAATGGACATGTTGGGAATAGGAAATTCACAAATCAAATCATACAGAGGTTTTCACGATAGTAAAGTGAGAGCATACCAGTTAAAGAAGCAGAAGCAGAAAGTAAAGTAGTAGGATTCAACAGTCTAGTCCTGGCTTTCAGCCGACTAGACAAACAATGAACACAAGTAACAGAGAGATGAAAGTAAAGTTTGTGTGTGAGTATTTTTTTGTAAACTATTGTCTATATATGAGAGGTAGAATGAGAGTGTATATATAAGAGTCGGATAATATAAGTAAATAAGGCAAGGCAGGTAAATATTGTAAATATAATAAGGGAAGTAATCAAATAATCAATCAAACTTGATAGGGACAAAAAATTAGGGGATAATACCCATAAATAACTCTAATTGAGTTTCAAATAAGGCAAGAAGTGGGTTTAACAGCCAATTAAGGTTTGAACCCATAAATCAAGCAATCAATCATACGAATAAGGCAATTATAGGTAGTTAGAGCCCAATCAAGGGTCAATCAACCCATAAATAGGCAAGAGATGCCAGTTAGGAACCTCTGGATTAAGGAAAGCAACCAAAAATCAGTAAATTATTTTAGCAAACAATGAAACCCTAGATAATTTAGTTAATCAGTCAATTATTCAAACAATAACAGACAAGAATGTTGAAATTAAACAATGAACAGTCAAGCCTGGAACATAGTCATTATAGAAAGATTAAATAAAACATAAGAATCTTAGAAAACCCTTTGCAAAAATAGGCGAAGCAAAAACTCTAATTTTGAAAAATATTAGAAGTTGATTAACAGTAGGGAATCAAAAAGTCTTAAGGAAAACGGTCATGGAGACTTGAAAACACTTCAGATACTCAGAGGTCCGACTAACAAATAACGAGAAAACCAAAACCTAATATAACAAAGTGCTTAAAAATCGATTAACTGTAAAGAAATAAGAGTAAATTTAAAGAAAAATTGTTGACTGACTGAGCATTGCTTCATATCTACAAGGATCTGAGTGGATTCATGTCCAAAATTAGGATTTTGAAGAAAAAGGAAAGGGGTAAAGAGAATTTGGCCTTGAACTAGAGATTTGAACCACAAAAATAGAGATGGCAACACTCACAGACCATAGGTGAGCCCTTGAAAAGTCTCGAACAAGATCTGGCTAGATTTCTTTGAGATCTTTCCATGAAATAACAAAATCGGGAAACTAGGAGAAGTAGGAGACCAGTAGAAGTCTCAAACAGCCATGAAATTCCATGGAACGGGTAGGAATTAAAGATATTAGGGCTGATTTTGGGTGGCGGCTGCTAGGGTTAGGGTTGGGTCTCAGAGAGAAGCTAGAGAAGAGAGGATTTCAAGGCGGCCAGTGGTGACAAATGAATATGGTTTAGGGGTCTTTTGGGACTAAAAAAGGAAAGGGAAAACGATGGCCGTTGATCATAGAGATCAACGGCCAAGATCAAAGGGGTTTGGGGTCGGTATGAAATTTATTGGTTTGGGCTGGGTGGATTTGGGACGATTTTAATTGAATTGGCATTGGGGAATTAGAATTTGGGCTGGTTTAATAGGCTAGGTTCGAAAAATAAAAGGTTTATTTGTTAAATACACATTTAATTGATAAAATTAGTTTTCAAATATAATTAACATATTATAAAAAATGATTTTCATGCATAAAAATGTTTTAAAATAATTACCTAGTATTTAAAAAATATAAAAGATTATTTTCTTGTAAAATAATGTAATAATGTATGCATGGGCCATAATTGCAAAGCAATTGCAGTTGTAACCCTAAAAAATGTAAATGTAACTATTTGTACAATAATTAAAACTTAGTGCATGTAAATGATAGAATTAAACCACAAGATTATTATAAAATTATTTGTGGTGCAATTAGTAATTGTTTGCATAAATAAAAATATTGGAGTAGATTAATTAAAATCCTTAAAAGTGCAGAAATTATGAAAAAAAAATTAATTGATGCTAATGCATTATTTTGGAGGTATATTTGCATTTTTTTAAAAAATATTATAGGGAAAAATTGGGATACACATACTACACTTTATTTTTTTTACAGATCCAGGTATTTGATCGTTAGTAGTTGTGCTAATTCTTGTTGAGGAGACTCTTGGTAAACCTGTTGCTGTGTTCATAGGTTTCGAAGTTAGCTTCCTATTTTATATTCACACCGTTTTTACTTATTTCCAACAGTTGGATTTAGAAGTTGTAGTAAACTCTGTACAACTTATGACTTGTATTACCGGTTTTGAAAAATTATAAATTTTTTAGAGGCTTCTATTTCAAGATTGTTAAATTTTAATTATTATTTTTTTATTCAGTACAAGTTAGGCTTACCTAGTTCCTAAGAATATGTGCCATCACGATACCTAACGGAGGGAAAATTGGGTCGTGACATTCTGGGTCTTGCGAGAGTTTGTGTATATTTCAAGAGTTGATTATTGTATGTTCCGAATGATATCTCTAACATTTATTTAAATTATCTGTTACTCTTAGTTGTTAACTTTTATGTTTTCATTCCATTTTTTGGCAAATGTTAGGCTTACCTAGTCGTAGAGACTAGGTGCCGTCACGATAATTCACGGAGGGAGAATTTGGGTCATGACATCGTGGGCCTGGTCCGGGCTTGTGGGTCGGTTCTATAGATTGGGCCATAGGTTATATCGGTGCCACCTACAGCCCCAATTCAGCCCGAGGACAGGACATCAGTTTCTGAGGAGGAGCAGCGTAGGCTCGAGAGGTACAATATGTAATACCCTCATACCTTCAGTGGGTTAGCGACAAATGATGCTCAGGGCTTTCTAGAGGAGTGCCACTGTATCCTCCATACTATGGGCATATCAAGGTCGAGTGAGGTTTTTTTCATTGCGTTTCAGCTTAGAGGAGCAGCCTATTAGAACTGACGTGCTTATGAGTTGGACAGTCCGGCAGAGGCAGCTTCACTTATATGGACTCAGTTTTCGGACATGTTTTAGAGGGAGTATGTTCCCCAGGCCCTCAAATATGCATGGTACCCCAAGTTCGAGCAGTTGTGCCAGGGTGCTATGACTGTGTTAGAGTATGTAGTTCGTTTCAGTAATTTGGCTAGACATGCATGGCCTTGGTTTCTACAGTTCGAGAGAGGGTCCATCGATTTATTGAGGGGCTCCATACCAGCATCAGGACTAGCATGGCCTGAGAGTTAGAGATGGCTATTTCGTATTAGCAAGTTGTGACTATTTCTAGGGGAATGGAGGGCATACTTTCTCGGGAGAGGGAAGAGAGAGAGGCCAAGAGGTCTTGAGAGAATGGTTCTTATTTTGATGCTCGTTCCCCAATTGTAGTTCGATATAGTGGGGGCTATGTGAGTCACCCCATTCATTCAGCACTTCCAGCCGCTAGTGGTGTTCCGACTACTTTTAGGCCTCAGGAACCTTTTTATGCACCTCCAGTATCTAGTGTGCCTCTTGCACGGGGTGCTTTTAGCGGTCAGTCTAGCAGACCTAGCCCGAGCCAATCAGAACATCCACATCCTCTCAGAGCTTTTTTTGAGTGTGGCAACACTATCCATATGGTGAGAGATTGACCCAAACTTAGGAAAGGTGCACCTCCATAGACTTCTCAGCTATAACGCGCTCCACAAGGTCCTCAGGCTATGATTACAGCACAAGCTGCCACCCCACCTGCTCAGCTAGCTCGAGGTAGGGAAGTAGAGTTCTCCCTAGAGTGGGAGGCCAGGCCAGATACTATGCCTTTCCCGCTCACATAGAGGCAGTTGCTTCCGATTGTCATTACAAGTATTGTTCCGGTCTGCCATACAAATGTGTCAGTTCTACTCGATCCAGGCTCCACTTATTCCTATGTGTCATCTTATTTTGCCCCGTATTTGGGCATATCTCAGGATTCTTTGAGTTTTCATATTTATGTTTCTACTATTGTAGGAGATTCTCTTGTTTTGGACTGCGTGTATCAGTCGTGTTTTATTGCTCTTAGTAGTTATGAGACCAAAGTCAATTTTTTATTGCTCTGCATGGTAGACTTTGATGTTATCTGGGACATGGATTGGTTGTCGCCCCATTATGCTATTCTTGATTGTCACGCTAAGGCCGTGACACTGGATATGTTAGGCTTACCGCGATTAGAGTGGAGGGGTACCTTGGATGACACTCCCAACAACGTTATTTCATTACTTAAAGCTCAACGAATGGTTAAGAAGGGGTATGACACATATCTAGCTTACGTGAGAGATGTCAGTATTGATACCCCTACAGTTAAGTCAGTCCTAGTAGTGAGAGATTTCCCTGGCGTGTTTCCAGCTGACCTTTTGGGCATGCCGCCCAACACAGATATTGATTTTGGCATTGATTTGTTTCCTGGTACTCAGCGCATATTTATTCCTCCATATCTTATGGCTTTTCCTGAGTTGAAGGAGTTGAAAGAGAAGTTATAGGAGTTGCTTGATAAGGGATTCATCTGGCCCAGTGTGTCACCTTGGGGTGCTCCTATTTTTTTTGTGAAGAAAAAAGGATGGTTCTATGCGTATGTGCATTGATTATCGCCAGTTTAGCAAAGTCACAGCGAAGAACATGTATCCTTTGACTCGTATTGATGACCTATTTGATCAGTTACAGGTTGCCAGAGTGTTTTCCAAGATTGACTCACGTTCAGGTTATCATCAGTTGAAGATTTGAGAGATCGAGAGCCAGACATCCCAAGAATTCTTTTAGGACTCGGTATGGTCATTACGAGTTCCTTGGGATGTCATTTGGTCTTACCAACGCCCCAACAACATTTATGCATTTGTTGCACAGTGTATTTTGGCCCTGTCTTGACTTATTCATCATTTTCTTTATTGACGACATTCTGGTGTACTCTCGGAGTTGGGAGGATCAAGAGCAGCACCTGAGGATTGTGCTTCATACCTTGAGAGAGAAGAAAATATATGCAAAATTCTCAAAATATGAGTTCTGGTTAGATTTCCTGGCATTTTTGGGTTACATAGTGTCGAGTGAGGGGATCAAGGTGGATCCGAAGAAGGTGAAAGCAGTGCATAGTTGGCCCAGACCTTCCTTAGCTATAGAGATCCGGAGCTTTCTTTGCGTGGTGGGGTATTATCGTCGATTTGCTGAGGGATTCTAATCTATTGCAACACCTATGATAGGGTGACCCAAAAGGGTGCTCCGTTCAGGTGGACAAAGTAGTAGGAGAGAGCTTTCAAAAGCTCAAGACAGCTTTGATCACAGCCTCAATATTTGTATTGCCTACAGGTTCGAAGCCTTATACTATTTATTGTGATGCGTCGTGGATTGGTCTCGGCCCTATGTTGATGAAGAAACGTAGGGTTATTGCTTATATGTCCAAGTATGAGGGTGCATGAAAAGAACTATCCTGTCCACGACCTTTAGTTAGAAGCTATTGTTCTTGCCTTGAAGATTTGGAGGCATTATTTGTATGGTGTCCCTTGTGAGATCTACACTGATCACCGAAGTTTGCAGCATCTGTTCAAGCAGAAGGATCTCAACTTCCATCAGCGAAGGTGGTTAGAGCTGCTTAAGGATTATGATATCACTATTCTAAGATATTTGATATTACTCTGTGCCGTCCCTTGCTAGTCTAGAACTTGCCATGTGTATGAGTTGAAACGAAATAAGTAAGTTTTGTTAGTCTTGAAAATAATATAGGCGTTTCTTTGATTGACCTCTAAGCTACCTGCCTACCAGTGATAAAATTATCCTTTGTTAGCCCATCTAAGCCTGTAAACCTTTTCTTTGGTACCCAAATTACAAGACGAATCTCCTTTGTTCTTAATTAAATTTTGTTGAATCTTTACTTCCTAAATCACTTAAATTGCTAGAAGAGAAGAAAAAGAGATTGGGTAGTTTTTTAGTAGAACCATAGAAAGGCCAAAAGGTGCATATGTATATTGAGAGAGCCACTAGCTGGAAATACCAATTTATGGAGGGTGTTTAAAAAAATACAAAATAAAAAAACCTCCAATTCACTTTGATATGTGCTACTGCTTATGTAGATGTGCTTCAAGTCAATGGGCTACGTCATATACGGTTTCATAGAGATATGTTGAGTGATCATGAAGAGGATGTATTTAAAAGTTAAAGTGTATTGTATTAAAAGTGCTTAGGAGGGTTAATCACTATTATCCATATTTATCCTACACGTCCCTTAACCTACATTACAACTCATGAAGACCTAGTTGATCCTAGACTTTGCATGCTTAAATTAGTAGAGACTTATATTACGGACAAGCTTATGGTACGAGGTTTGGGGGCACATGAGTTTCTTTGCGAGAGTGAGTAAATTCTTTCATTATTTGAGTCCTTAAATTATCGGACTGATTACTCTCTTTGTTTGTTGGTGAGGGCACATGTTTTACAATAGAATGTTAAGGAACTCGTATCTTTAATTTGCACAAGAAGCAAGTCACAAAAAGGAATGTACTGGAGTCAATTTTTGAGGCTAGGATGTTAGAAGAGTCACACAAATATTTTAAATAGTCTTGGCATTGGTCTAAAAATGAGGAGAGTATGAAGATTCCTTATTTCGATTTCTAAGCATTGATATAAACCATTTTTATAGGTAGGATGCTTGAGTATATTTTGAAAAATGTACCTACCGACGTACTTATTTTAAGTTGCTCGAGAACGAACAAGAGTTTCACTGTGGGTGGTGTTAAATGATGAAAAGTTCATATTTTAGTATATTTGCATAGTCATTCGGGTGTGAGTCACGAGAGATTACGTGGTTTTTTATGTGAAATATGCTCATTATGTGTTTCTTATGTTTAGAAACGAGTTTGGATGATAAATGATCAAAAGATGATAATTTGACACAAAAAGAAAGAAACTAAAAAAATTGAGAGTTCGTCCAATCTCGTGCTGGAACAAAAACAGACGCCAAAAAGTAAAAAACTGAAGGCACAAAACAAGAAGTGAAGCGAAGGCATGGATCGCTTTTGCAAACTGGAAAATTCCAAAAGTTGAGTCTGCATCCATGACCTCCTATCGGAGATTGGATTGTATTGGACGGCCCTCCACCCTACATAGGTCATATAAATATACGCTAAACATGATTTTACAAAAATCTTTGGAGGAGAAGACACTACTTTAGGGTTACACAATACCTTTGGAGGCAAGAATACACTAGGAGCAAGAGGGAAGATTCAACTACGAGTTTTTCCTTCTTCTTCTTCTTGTTTTCTATTGTTGGTTATGAATTTTATTATTGTATTTTTACATAGCACGATGGGTAGCTAATTTATTATTTAGGATTTTGATGGAACCTTTTAGAGGATGAATTCTTATTAAGTTTGAATATAATATAGCCTTTGAATTTCTTTACTTGTTCACCTACGTGCTTATTTTTGTTAATTGAATGGCCATCAATTGACTGTACCTATTTATTATGCATCACTTGGGAAAAGGTATATATTTAGGTAGTTGTTGAATAATATCACTCCTAACATATATAAGGAATCAATACGGCAGGTTTAAAGGTGGATTTATGAATAACAAAGTCATGACGTGGTCATAGTGAGAGATAAGATTGTGCCAGCTGGCGTAATCCGGTAGAATATGTCTAGTAAGTTATTGTAGTTGCTAGGAAGAGAATTACGATACCTGAAGTGCTCACGATCATAAAAAGAATAATTAAGTAAAATTAAAGGAGACGTAGCAGGAAGGATTCCGACAATTGAGAAAATCATAACTTTAGACCTCCTTAATCTTCTCTCGAACCCTTAGTATCTTTTGTTGTTAATTCACTTCCTTAATTTGTTGTTAACTAGTTAGGCATAAGAATCTTAATATTTATAACTTAGGAATTGTTCAAGCTTGTCTTCTTGGTGATAGTGAACAATTGTAGCTAAACATTAGTTTTCTGTGGGATTCGACTCCCGACTCTTAGACCGGATTATATTTGCAGCGATCGTTTATCCATTTTAGGACTAGAGTTTGGACGTGATCACTACATAAGCATTTGTAGATCGTCTCCTGCAAACTTTTGTTTTACTAAGTCTATTAAAAATTGGATGGTAATGACTGGGTTTATGAACTATTTTAATTGGCAAATCGGTAGATCATTAGTTAATACTTCTGTGTTTTGGATTTTTCCATGATTGATTGGGTTTACCCATAATTGGGCCAGTTTTGTGGTTGAATGTCGACATGGGCCTGGTAGAAATTTATACATACAGGCCCATGTTGAATTGGCCCTCCTTCACTAGTTTGGGTTTCACGTTGAGCCCATGCACGAATCATTTCTTGGATTTGGTGGCGTCTGATATTCTGTTATCCTTCGAATTATTTCAGATGTTGTTAAGTTTGTAATGTTCTTTTATATATATATCCGTGAACGCATTTGTTTATTTTACCTCATTAAAGAATTGACATTCTCACTTAGCCTCCTAAAAATTAATTAAGTCCAAGTAATCCTATTAACATAATTCCACAATGGTAATGATCTGCTAAGTTGTAAATATTTTCAATATTGGTAATATAACTGCCTTATAAACAATCTTTAAGTAGCGAATCTTATATTCTTCCCACAATAAATTCCATATACTCTTGGCCTCACAAAAATCTCCAACTTAGAAAAAATAAACGTTAATGAATATCGTAGCTTTGTTTTAGGCATGATCAATGATTCTCGTGGCATAATCATGATACATAATTCAAATTCGAGCGCACGCTTGTATGGCTCGGTCTCAACTTCAAAGTAATAATAGAATTAAACATGACCATAAATCACCGGTGCGTTTCACACAGCGCGGTTTGCGATGTGTATAAAATGACAAGTGTACGACATTGTAACTTATTCAAATAAATTCCATAAAAATACCAAAAAGGATTAAAATATATAGTTAAAAGCGGGGGAAAAGGTAAAAATGCACTATAAGTCTAAAACGGGTAAATAATCGGATAATTAAGCTAGGTGTAATTGTAAAGTGACCATGCCAAAATCACGAAGGGAGTGCCTCACACCTTCTTCCCGATTAACAAAATTTCTTACCCATGTCTTCTGTGTTGCACAAACTTATACAGAGTCAAAATTTCTTTGATTTGGGATTTAAAAATAAATGGCGACTTGGAACATCGTAAATAATTATTTCAAGTGGCAACTCTAAAAGCTAAAAATAAATACTCCCCTTTAAATGTCACTTAAAGTGGAAAAACTCATTTTTCCGGAAAAAGAATATGTGACAGCTCTGGAATTGTTCGGAGAATTCGTTTTTACCAGCTTCGATCTCGTAGTAGCACTCATTCCTGCTTGGAATTTGGCCTATGTTGCTGTCGACACTGGCATTAACACCTTTAAGAGATGGAACACGAGCTCTCCTCCCTATTGGTGGTGCACGTTAGAATAACCTGCGCCGAGAGAGAATCATGCCTTTGCCAGAGCATTTCTAAGATGAAATTTCGTAGTTAACTTTATAAATCACAACTAACAATAATAACTAATGTAACAATAGAGAACGGTGCATAGGGAGAGAAACTAAAGCAGAAGCAAGCAATGAATTTGTGAAATGAAGCTATCCTCAACCCAAGGAATGAAGAACGGAGCAATTCTCTTGGAACTGGAATGATCGAGGAAGAATTAGGGATACTAGAAAAAAGGAATTCAATTTGGGATGAATTCGACATTGCTAAGCTTTCCGATGCTGGATTCAAATTGGAATATGTTCAACTTAAGCTGCATAGTGAGTCTCGCGTAGGTACAGTTGAACTAGAAGACATTTCTAGTGAAATTAAGTATTAGCAGAATGTAATAGTTTGCTATGTACTAGGTGCACATCCTCCTTTTGCAATCATTTAGGGCTACGTTAAGAAATTATGGGCTAAGCATAGTATTAACAAAATCTCAATGCTAAAAAATGGGATTTTACTTGTCACATTTGATTATGTTGAAGCAAAGTGATTGTTGCCAACTCGACGCTACACCAAGGTAGGAGGAGCAGGTCGCAATAATTTTTACCCGAATAGAGGTCGGGATCGATTTCCTCAGAGAGCTAGTAGTGGAGTTAGATATTCCGTCTAGTCTAGACTCTCTTTCTCAAGAGAAGTTAGACCCACTAAGCTTGAATCAGTGTTTGCAATCACAAATTCGAAATTAAAACATAAAATCAACCCAAATAACAAACACACATAATTATTCTAACCCTAGATGGCAACACCTATCAATTATCCATACTAGGGTTGAGCCACAACCCTAGCTAATGAGTTTAGCTACTCATGCTAGACACAAAAATTGAAGAAATAGATGAAGAACTAAGCATACTAATTGATTACTAAAAAGAAACTACAATAATCTATCATTAATAAAGAGCAAAAGTGCCGTAAATGGCTAGAAAAGTGAGTCTCACAAGCGCAGCCCAGTCTGTAATATCAAACTTAACCTAAAAATGGTAAAATATTCTATTTATACTATGCTGGAAAAACTGGACAAAAATACCCATGCGTGTCAGTGCGGGCTGCGCAAAATGGACCGCGGCCGAACTGCTCTTGGACTTCAATTTATGCTTCTCTGAACTTGAGGACCGCGGACCGCGTGAAAGTGTACCGCGGACGCGTGGAAGTTGTCGCAGTCCGCACAAATCTGATTGCGGACAGCATTGCTTGGAAATGGGAATTTGTCAACTCTCCGAACCCCATGTCCGCGGAATGCACAAAAGTATAGTGCGGACGCGAAGCCTGACCGTGGACCGCGCAAAATGTACCGCGGCCGCGTTGCCTCCAGCTTGAATATGCCAAGTCTCTGAATCTCCTAGTGCGGCCGCATTCACTCTTCTGCGGTCCGCACTAGGCCCTCTTTTCCTCATTTCATTTAGTCTTTGACACTTGAGCAGGTTTCACTCCTTTTTTAGCCGATCTTTGACATTTATCACTTTGTCGCTCAAACCTGCAATCAAGCACAACTTGTGAGCATTTTGGGACTATTTTGTAGCAATTTATAACCAAAGCATAGGCAAGTAAAGGCATAAAACATGTTAAAATCCCGACTTATCAACTCCCTCAAACTTAAATATTTGCTTGTCCTCAAGCAAACAAAATAAGACTCACCCCTTAAAGGACAATCCAAGTAATTCCAGCTATCCTAAAGTAACCTCAACAAGGATCAATTGGGATTAACAATTGCCTTCAACATAAATGGATCATTTTCAAACCTTGAAAACTATGGATCAAGTGTGACACAAGAGCATCAAGAATTGACTCATTACATCAAAGAACTCTCTCAATTACTTTGGTCATTGTGGATCCGAAACCCATACATCCTCAACTCTCCCTAAGCAAACCTCACCTTTTCGAGTATAAGCACACAAATCGAGGTTAATGGGAGTTCACTCTTCTCTCTCAAGGAAAGGTCACAAGTCCGGCTCTAGGTACCATATGCTTGACCCTCATGTAAGTATCCACTAATGCGAGTGTCATCCAACTCAAGATCATATAGGGCTTTTGTAGAGTTAATGTGAAGGCTTTTGGGTAAGGGTAGGATATGTTTTTGTTTAAGTGGGTTCAATCTTCCCTTAAGAACTTCTTTTGATTCATTTGGCACAATTCACTTGATTCTTTGAGTCATTTCACCTCTTCCAAGGGGTTAGAGAGACACATTATCACTCTTTCTTCTGCAATTCAAGACATTTCTCCTTTTTTTTACTTTTTCCACACCTTTTTTACTTTTGTTTTTCTTGAACCCCTTTTTATTCTTTTTCACATTGGGCTTTCTTTTTGTCTTTTTCTTTTCTTTCTTTTTCATTGCCTTCTTTTCTTTTGCTTTTGTACCTTTTACCCCTTTTTGTTTCCTTTCTTGCCTCTCCCCCCAAACTTTGACTTTTCCATTGCTCAAGGGAAGATGTGGGTGCCAAGAGAGGGTAGCATTTAGAACGGGTAATGGGCTTGTAGCATTGGTTCATGAAAGAATAAGGTTTAAGGCTCAAAAGGCTTGCTAGGGATTATCTTATTGATAGGCTATGGAATTGTTCAACTTATCCTTTGGATCAAAGAGATCCTATAATCACTTCTCTAGTCGAATTTCACTCAAAATTTTGCCTCAATAGACATTCGGGGCAAGTTCTAGACCATTGGCTCAGGACTTGGACTCATAATTCAATTTCTCATCACACGCACTCAAGGATTGCTAAATACATAGAGTCGAGGGCCCACAACAACCTTAGATACGATTGAGCACACAATAGTCCCGAAAGACCACATGATGTTTGTTTGGTCAACCAAAGAGTCTCAAGGTCACTAATTTCATCATCCTAAACATAACCACTTATCTTTGACCATGGGATCAAAGGAAAATGTGTTAAGCCCAAGTGAAGCTATGCTTGAATTACCCTTAACAAAAAAAAAACTACTAAAAACAAAAGAAAATGCAAAAACGGACTCAAACCCTTAAGAAGGTTGTCACGCCATTCATCATCGGGAAGAGCCACCTGGTTCACATAATATCCACCCGTGGAAATAACTGTGGCATTAAGAAAACTAAGGGCTTATTGACAACGCCAAAACAAAACAAAGGGCTACGAGCCTATCTACGAAACTAAAGAAAATTTAAAAAGTTTACGAAAATAGAAAATAGAATGAATATTTACAATAAGGGATTAGAATATACAACGGGGGATGAATATATATAAAATGTAACTTAACTTTATATACATACCAAAATAGAAGATAAAAAGTACTGAATTTAAAGTTATATACATACCAAATAGAAAATCAACCAAAAAGCATAAACTAAGTCAAATATATACAGTCATCCAGATAAACAAAAAAAGTAGGGCGCACCCCCACGAATAAAAGTTGGCATTGTCCCCAATGCCAACTATCAAACTAAGCATCAAAAATCATAAGAAAGGATATAAGGGCTCCCTAAGTCTGGTCTGTCTGTATGGGTTCATCAGTGGTCCCCAAGTCCTCTGTATGTGCAGGAACCTCAGACTGGTTCCCGGTCTCCTGCTGCTTAGCTGCTGGGACTAGGGCCTATTCCTGGACCGGCTGGATGTTAGGTGCATCATGAAGCAAACTGGAGAAGCCCTCATGTGGGATTGCCACATCAATAACTGCATCATCTGTACTGGGGAGCCTCCTCTTCTTCCTTGGCTTCCTGGGTGCCTTATCCTACTGTGGATCTGCTACTGGTGTTGTTGCTGGGTTCGGTCCCCAAATAGCAAGTCTAGAGGCATTTGGTCTACCAATAGCTTGTCCACATCTGTCCTGAGCTGTTTCACAGACTCCTTGGAAGCCCGTGATTTCCTCATCTTTTTGTGCTCGTTGGCAAGCTCCTTCAGAGCCTTTCCATGTAACTCCACAGTTGTAAACAAGGCAGTCTGTGTCTCCATAATCTTTTCCTGGCTCTCCAGGAGCTTCTTCAAATTGTCCTCAATGGACTGAGGAATCTGAGCTGGCTGAGGTGCTAACTGGGTCTGAATGGTAGAAGACAATGTAGACAACTTGGATGTCACAGCTGACATCCAGTTGTTCAAACTGGTCAATATCTGGCTCAACTGATAGGCAGTGATGGGATACTTTCGGGAAGATGGGATTCCAGGGTCTGCTGAAGTGCTGGGACCAGCAGTAGAGGAAGGTCCTGAAGGCAAGTCCTTAACTGTAGTGGCAGCAGGCATGGCAGAAGGCTCAGTAGAAGGCTCTACCACAACTGGCTTCTCAGACTGGCCAGTTGGGGCAGAGGTATGTGGCTTGTAGTTTTTGTCTTTAGGGTTGTCTGGGCCCTTCATACTGAACCAGGTGAATGGAGCCACTGGCTTGACCTTGATATCAAATGGTTTCTTCTCCACTTCCAGGTCCCTGAAGTACATGGTGAGGGTATTGGGAAAAGGGTAGTTCCGTGCTTTTTCCCCACAGTAGTAATCACACAGGACATAACATTGCCCATATTGATAGGGTATCCGGCCATAATGGATGCAACAAGAACGGCCCGGGTGAGTGAAATAGTCTGATCATGGGTAGAGGGGTCAAGCCGACTGCACAAAAAAGACAACCAATCCCAGAGCCTCAAAGCTGAAAGTCTTACAAAAGATTTTAGTTCCTGCTCACACCCACTCTGGAACAGTACCCGGGATTGCCAGGTATGAGACTAACCACGGACGAACTTCTTCACCCATTGCCCACTTTTCATTATAAAGGGTCTCATCCTCGTCATCGAACCCTAAGTATTCATTGAGTGCCTGCCTAGTAAAGATCACCTTTTTGTTCCGCACTTTGATTACTTTGGTTCCCTTCAAGATGTGGGCCACATTGATTTAGAATTCCTTGATCATGTGCTTATTTCCCTTTACACAGTGACTCCGAAAGTGCTCCCAACCCGCTCGAGTGTGAAATTGTCTCTGCACATTGGGAAGTAGAGGTAGAATGTCTCGCTCAATAAAACTCCTTTCCAGAATCAACTTTCGTTTGGGCCACCACACCCTGAACTTGTGGACTGCTAACTGACTGATGAACTTATCCTCCCAAGCTGCGGGATCTCTAGTCCGGTAAATATCCCCAACCTGAGGTACACCACTCTGGGTCACCTCCTCATCACTGTCCTCACTATATCCACCATCTTTTCCTGCACTCTACCCAAATAATGAAGTTGTAGGGGAGGTGGAGTACTCACCGCTGATGGCTACTGAGCCTTCAGACGACTCAGAAGATATACATTGTTGAGCTTGGGCAGCTGGAGGTGAAGGAGTTGGCATTGAGTCGGAGGAGGGATCTTGTGAGGGCATGTACTCACTCCCCGATTAGTCATCATCTGGTTCAGCAATCCTCAGTGTTTTCCTTGTTTTCAGTGTAGGTCGGGGAGTGAGTTTAACTTGTTTTCCTTTGCCTCCATGGGAGGGATCACCTCGGCCGGGTTATTTTGCACCTGCTCCTCTTTGCCTTACCATTGTCTGCAAGCAAACACATCTAACATTGTTAGTTTAAGCACAGTCATTGAAACAGGTGAATGAAATAGATTGTAGACATAAGTACAGAACACAGTTGCAGCACAAGTTGCAAAACATTGCACCGTAGCCTACACAAATAAGAGTGCGGCCGCGTTGGAGGCATCGCGGACCGCGCAAAGGCAACCATGGCTCGCGCTGGGTAAAGGCCCAGAATAACAACTCTCTGAATCTCCCATCGCGATCCGCACAAAATGGAGTCGCGGCCGAGGTGGGCCAGTGCGGACCGCGCTAAGTGCAATGTGGCCGCTCTAGGAACAAATTAGCTTGCAGTCAATCAGCACCGCGGTCCACACAAATAGGCAACGCGGACCGCGTCAGGGCACCACAGACCGCATTAAGGCGATCGCGGAGACTAGTGTTTATAGGCGCTAAGTTAGGGTTGCATTTTTGCCATTTTTGTTCAAATTTTTACACGTACTTTGTCCCTATTCATTTGCCCATTCAATATGCACATAAAGAAGCCCAAAAGTAACATGAAAACTAAGCTAAACTAATAAAATAAAGAAAAATGGGAAGAAACAGAAGTTATGGGCTAAATGTAAGAAAATAAAACAAAAATTAATCACTAAATGAACAAGAGATGAATGAAATGTTACCAGATGTAAAGATGAAGTGCAATTTAAACAATCTTAAGCAAGAATCACAGGCTCAGTGAAGAGGGAACAATAATTTTGGGCTCTGGGAGTTTTAGAGGTCGAAAAGGGTAAAAGGTGACCCTTGGAGTCTATTTATAGACAAACCGTGGGACCCGGTACTTACCTACCAGCGCGGCCACACAAAAGTGACCGCGAACCGCGCTGGATTTGTTCCATTGAAGCTTCAGTATGTAGCTTCTGCGGACCTCACAAACGAGTCTGCGACCGTGGTGGCGTACCGCGGACCGCACTAAATGGAATGCTGCCACGGTGGAAAACTTCAGAGAATACCATATTTGGACCATGTCAGTGCGGACCGCGCTAAGGCGACCGCGGCCGCACTGGCAAGCTTCAGAGACTGTTCAGTTTGTTCCAACTTGTTTTGCACTGCATCAACACAATCCTGCAATATCTCACAACTAATTAGCTCAAAAATCCTAACCTACAAAGAAAATCAAAAAGAAAGAAAAAGACATGGGTTGCCTCCCAAGAAGTGCCTGATTTACCATCACGGCAGGACGCATGTTACCATTACATCACTTCAAATCAAGAACCACCACCACATGGCTCTCATCAAGCTCTCCAAGAAATAATAAAAAGCACGCCCACCAAGATGATCTAGAATTTTGTCAATGAACGGCAATGGATAGTGATCCTAGCGGGGCACTTTGTTCAATTTTCCATAATACTTGCAGCCCTGCCAACCTACAGCTGTTTGTGTGGGACTCCACACATTCTGAGAGTTTGCCACTATGGTCATGCCACCTTTCATTTGCATACAGTGTTCCGGAGGAATCCAAGAATTGTCAGAAACAGGGTGGATCACCACATCTTGTATCATCTCATCTAATCCTCTTTCATGCTCCAAAGACAGCTTTGCATCATCCTCCAAGATAATATCGGGCTCAAAGATTGTGAGGCAGAGGTGTGGAGCAACTTGTTTCAATTTCAACACCGGTGGCTCTTTAATTGTTGGCTTTGCTAGTGTAGTTTCCCGGTTGTCAATATCCAAAGACATTTTACTGGGTCTCCAAGATTCCATATCATGTAAAGTATCTATGCACGTCACTCTACTTGCATCATCATTGACATCCCGATTTAGAGGTGCGGCTATGAGGGGATCTTCAACATTAAGCATAGAACTTGTCTCATCCATTATCACAGCTGTGACAATATCAACAAATGAGCACACCTCGGTGCTATTAGGTTGCCTCATGGATTTTCAAACAGGGAAAACAACCTTCTCATCCCCCATACGGAATGTCAACTCTCCCGCCTCAACATCAACCAAAGCCTTCCCCGTAGCTAGGAAAGGTCTCCCGAGAATGATCGGGACTTCAAAGTCCATTTCACAATCCAATATAACAAAGTCGACCGGCAAGATGAATTTATCAACACGGACAAGTACGTCATCAATTATACCCAAAGGCCGCTTCATTAACCGATTCGCCATTTGAAGTCGCATTGAAGTTGAGCGAGGTTGTCCAATTCCCAAGGTCTTGAAGACTGACTATGGCATCAAGTTTATGCTAGTCCCCAAGTCACAAAGGGCTTTGGCAAAATCCGCACTTTTGATAGTACAAGGGATAGTGAAAACTTCGGGATCCTCAAGTTTTGGGGCCATAGAATGAACGATAGAACACACTTGATGCATCATTGGTATTGTTTCACACTCCATCGACCTCTTCTTCGTCACCAACTCCTTCATAAACTTGGTATATCCCGGCATTTGCTCAAGTGCCTCAATCAATAGCACATTGATTGTAAGACTCTTCATCATGTCTATGAACTTTTTGAATTGGTGGTCACTCTTGTGCTTTGCTAGCCGTTGAGGATACGGCAGAGGTGGCCTAGGCAAAGGTGCGTTGGCTTTGGGCACCACCGGCTCGGGCATATCAATCACGTGTTCCCTAGATGGGTTCACAACATCTTGTGTTTCCACATTGGTCTCATCAATATCTATCCTCACCTCATTGTTCACATTTGTCTCAAAATCAAAGGGGCATTATCACCCTGTAACTCAACATTATCATCCACAACTCGCTTTTCTCTTGAGGCATGCATATCACTGCCTCTCCCGCTTCTTGTTGTAACCTTCATCACTTTATTGGTGTTTCCGCTCTTCGAATTCACTACCGTGTCACTTGGAAGAGCACCCTTGGGGCGAGTATTCAAAGCTTGAGAAATTTGGCCTAGTTGCACCTCCAATAGATGTATTGTGAGAAGACAATTGTGCATCGGAATCTTGGTTCTTTTTCATCATATGCTCAAACATATTTTCAATTATACCCAAATCATTTTCGGATGAACTTGGACCTTGAGAAGGAAAGGGAGGTGGATTGTTCGGTTGTTGGTACATGGGGGGGCCTTTGAAAGCCTTGCCCTCGGTTGCCTTGGTTTCATCCATTATTCCACCCTCCTTGATTGTTATTGTTCCAATTATTATTGTTCCCATTCCAATTTCCTTGATTGTTACCTTGGTTACCCCAATTGTTGTTTTAGTTGTTATTGTTCCAATTTCCACCACCTTGTTTTTGGTTGTTCTTATTCCAATTACCGTCGCCTTGTTGATTTCCCTAATTTCCTTGGGGACGCCATTGTTGATTCCCTTGATTTCCTCTATTCCCTTGGTAGTTATTGACATATTGACATTCTTCGCTTTGATTATCATAGCACTCATTCGAGAAACCACCACTATTATCATATTGTTCACAATTTCCTTGTGGTTGTTGCCCTCCTTGCCTTCTCTTTAACATATTCATTCCTTCCATGGCGTTGACTTGGCGAGGATTTTGGACTTGTTGTAATTGCGCCTTTGCCAATTGATTCATTGTTGTGGTAAGCTCGGCAATAGCTTGACCGTAGTCATTCAACTTCTTATGTAAATGGGTGACCGTAGGATCACCTTGGGCCACATTTGCTCGACTTTTCCATGCCTAAGAGGTGTCAGCCATTTCATCAAATACATCATATGCCTCTTAGTAAGAAAGTTTCATGAAGTTCCCTCCGGCTAATTGGTTCACAATGCACTGATTCGTGGTGTTGATGCCCGGATAAAAAGTTTGTTGTATCATTGCCACGGTCATGTTGTTATTAGGGTACTCCTTCACCATTGTTCTATATCTTTCTCATATCTCATGCAAAGGTTCCATTGGCTCTTGCTTGAATGCTAGGATTTCATCCCGAAGAGCCGCCATATGACTTGTAGAAAAGAACTTGGCAATAAATTTGTCCTCCAATTCATCCCATGTGGTGATAGAATGATTGGGGAGCCTTTCTAACCTATCCAATGCTTTACCCCGAAGAGAGAATGGGAAAACCCTCAACCTCAATGCATCCTCGGATACGTTTGTTTGCTTGCTACCCCAACATGTATCAATGAACCCCTTCAAGTGCTTGTAAGTATTTTGATCAGAGGCACCCGTAAAATACCCTCTTTGCTCGATCAAGGTCAACATGACATTTGTAATTTGAAAGTTCCCTACCTGAATTTAGGGAGGAACGATGGCACTCGCATATCCTTGATTCGAGAGGACTCTTGGAGCCACTCTTGGCGGTGGCGGAGGAGGGTTTGGAATATTGTAGTTGTAATTTGCATTGGCCTGACGGTCTCTACGTGGAGATTGAGGTAAGGGAAACTCATCATGATCAAGATCATCTACCTCATCCCCCGCATTCACATTGACAAGAGGGTCATTGTCATTGAGATCCATTTGTACTTGAGTAATCACTAGAAACAAAATTAGTAAACAAGAAGGAAAGAGAAGCAAAATACAAAACTAACTAAACAGATAGTCAACACCGTAAGCTCCCTGGCAACGGTGCCAAAAAGTGATCGTTGCCAACTCGACGCTACACCAAGGTAGGAAGAGCGGTCGTAATAGCTTTTACCTGAATAGAGGTCGGGATCGATTTTCTCAGAGACCTAGTAGTGGAGTTGGATTTTCTGTCTAGTCTAGAGATGTGTTTGTACTCCTAATGTCACTTTACACATTTTTGATTTTTGATTTTTATAACTACTATTAGAAAACTAATGATTAACACTAAAGTATGCTATGAGAATATTGCTAAGTTGTATTTAATGTTAAGAGAGGCACGAGGGTCATGACACTACCTAGGTGGCTAATTGACGGGTAGATGCTACTAAGGGTAGATTGGCATATTTGGGGCTTATGCTATAACCGTTGCACAATTGTACCCACTCTCACACCTCTCGGTAGAGAGTGATTTTTCCCAATTAACTCTCGAGAGACCAGTTGGGTAGGCCAATTTGATCAAGCAACTAGGGTTCAAGTAGGGTGATTACTCTCTCGAGATTTAACCCGTTAATTGGGACTATCATTTCTCATGAGTCCATCCCAATTCCTTGTTGGGGTCAATTTTTAGGGTCATATACTCTCTTTCTCAAGAGGAGTTAGACCCATTAAGCTTGAATCAGTGTTTGCAATCACAAATTCGAAATTAAAACATAAAATTAACCCAAATAGCAAACATCCATAATCATTCTAACCCTAGATGGCAACACCCATCAATTACCCACACTAGGGTTCAGCCACAACCCTAGCTAATGGGTTTAGCTACTCATGCTAGACATAGAAATTGAAGAAATAGATGAAGAACTAAGCATATTAATTGATTACTAAGAAGAAACTACAATAATCTATCGTTAATAAAGAGCAAAAGTGCCGCAAATGGCTACAAAAGTGAGTCTCACGAGCGCAACCCGGTCTGTAATATCAAACTTAACCTAAAAATGGTAAAATATCCTATTTATACTATGCTGGAAAAACTGGACGAAAATACCCCTGCGGGGTCAGTGCGGGCTGCGCAAAATGGACCGTGGTCGCACTGGCTCTTGGACTTCAATTTATGCTTCTCTGAACTTGAGAACCGCAGACCGCGTGAAAGTGTACCGCGGCCGCGGTGGAATTTGTCGCGGTCCGCACAAATCCGATCGCGGACCGCATTGCTTGGAAATGGGAGTTTGCCAACTCTCTAACCTCATGTCCGCGGACGGCACAAAAGTGTAGTGCGGCCGCGAAGCCTAACTGCAGACCGCGCAAAATGCACCGCGGCCGCATTGCCTCCAGCTTGAATATGCCAAGTCTCTGAATCTCCTAGTGCGGCCGCATTCACTCTTGCACGGTCCGCACTAGACCCTCCTTTCCTCATTTCACTTAGTCTTTGACACTTGAGCAGGTTCACTCCTTTTTGAGCCGATCTTTGACATTTGTCACTTTGTCGCTCAAACCTGCAATCAAGCACAACTTGTGAGCATTTTGGGACTATTTTGTAGCAATTTATAATTGAAGCATAGGCAAGTAGAGGCATAAAACATGTTAAAATCCTGACTTATCACAAAGCACGAGCTTTTGAATGTAGGGATCTATCACTTTGACAATAAGCCTTTTATTGCCAAAGCATGGAGTCCTAATATTGATTCACTAGGAAGGAATTGCTCACTGTGCCAATATGGGTAAAATTTCCAGGACTTGACTTCAAGTATTGGAGTCCTAAGGGGTTGAGTATAGGAAACTTGGTGGGGAGACCTCTAATGGTGGATCAAAACATTGAAAAGAAGGCAGGTCTACAGTTTGCGAGAATACTAGTAGATATGGATTTGGATGCTCAACAACCAGACACAGTTTTATTTAGAAATAAGAAAGGTCAGCTCATAGAACAAAAAATGAGCTATGATTGGAAACCAAGGATGTGTACCTATTGCCATGCCTATGGGCATGCAGAGAAGGTATGTAGGAAGAAGAATAAGCCAGATGCTTAACATGATAAGGCAACATCAGCAATAAAGATAGTGCAAAAGAAACAGGAGGATAATGAAGCAGGGGAGATGAAAAAGGGTAAAAAGCAAACATAAGTGTCTCAGAAACAAGCATCAACTAATTCAGAATGGATCACTCCTTTAAGAAAGGGAAGAGGCCCACATAAACAGAATCTACAAATTGAAAAGTCCAATTCTCATCAAATATTGGATAAGCCTACAATTATCTACCTAGTAGAAACTGCTACTAAAAGTGCCACTGGAGAGAAAGGGAGAGGTGGAACTATGTCCCATATTGGGAATGGTTAATCTACTGTGCCGGAATGTTATGGGCTTGAATGCCGCAAATAAGTAGAAGGAAGTTAAAACTATCTGCAATGAAGTTAAGGCTGGTACATCAGGTTTGTTGGAGACAAAAATAAAGAAGGATAAGGTTGAACAAATTACTGGTAGTTTGTTTGGAGTGTTGGAGTTATATTGCCAATCTTGAAACACGTTATAATGGTAGAATCTGGTTGACATGGAGGCAATATTACTATGATGTAGTTCCTACAAGTATTACTGCATAGAGTGACTTGTGAAGTGACTTACATTCCACTACAACTGACATTTCTGCTCACAGTGGTATATAGTTTTAATACAAAAGAAGAAAGAAGAGATTTATGGGATAGCATTATGCAACAATATGGAGTCTATTCCAAACCTTGACTGATATTAGGATACTTTAATGAAGTATTAACAAAGGAGGATAGAATAGGAGGTAATCTAGTCACTTGGGCAGAAGTATTGGATTTCAGGAATTGTGTGGACTATTGTGGTTTGTTTGAGCTTCCTCAACAGGGTAATAGGTACACATGGAATTACAAGCACTCTGAACAGAGAATATATTCCAAGATAAATTGGACTTTTATTAATGATAAGTGGCGATATAATGTCGGCTTGTCAAGCCAAGTTCTTACCTAAAGGAATAAGTGATCACTATCCCATGCAGTTAACCTTAGAAGGGGTTAAGGTAAGAAGGAAGAAATTATTTCAATGTTGTAATGTATGGGATCAACATCCCTTGTTTGATGCCACTATCAAGGCTGGGTGGGAGGTTCAGATTGAAGGGTGAAAAATGCGAGAATTGTTAAGAGATTGAAGTTGCTAAATAAAGACTGAAGCAACTAAATTCTAAGTACTTCAAGGACTTTGTAAATAAAGACGATGAGATCAGGGAGGAACTAAGGAGAATATAGGAGAAGCTGCAAGAAAATCCACATGATAAGGGCATGCAGCAAAAGAAAAGAGATTTGTATCAACAACTTAGAAAGATTTCATATATGGCAGAAATCTACTTACAACAAAAAAAACAAAGCTAATTGGATGATTGGAAGATTATAATAAATGGTATTGTCATGATGTAATTAAACACAAGAGAATGAAATTAGCTACAACACAAATAAAGGATGAACAAGGCAAATTGAAAAATGATCAAGATGATATAGCTCAGGTATATTTTGAGTATTATGAGAACTTATTGGGACATACTACAAATTTAAGAGTTAGAGCCTTCAGTTGCTTTTAAAAAGAGGACTAGTGCTATCCTTAGAACAACAAGTTAGCTTGATCAGACCTTATCTGGGGAAAGAAGTCAAAGAAGCAATGTTCCAAATTGACAAAAATAAGAATCCTGAACCTGATGGCTATGGTAGTAGGTTCTACAGATCAGCATGGGGTATTGTAGGAGCAGACATCACAAAAGCAGTCCTGGAGTTCTTTAAGAATAGTCAACTCTTTAAACAACTTAGTACAACCAACATTGCATTGATTCCTAAGGTAGATAGGCCAGAGTATGCTAGCCAGTACAAACTTATTTCCTGTTGTCATGTCTTGTACAAGTGTAAATCTAAGATGATATGTAATAGATTGAAGCATGTCATAAGCCGCATTATAGCTGATAATCAAGCTGCATTTGTTCAAGAAAGATCCATGATGCATAATGTGCTTATATTCCATGATATTTTGAGGCATTACAGTAGAAAGACCTTTGCAAGGTGCCTTACGAAAAATAACCTAAGGAATGCTTATGATATGGTGGAGTGGGGGTTTGTTGAAGAAGTTCTGGTTGGGTTTGGGTTCCCACAGAGATTCATTCACTTGATTATGGTATGTGTAATAACTACTAACTTCTCTATCAAAGTAAATGGTGAAGAACATGGTTATTTTGAGGGGAGAAGGGAACTAAGGCAGGGTAATCCTATATCTCCTCTACTATTTGTGTTACTAATGGAATACCTGTCCAGAGTTCTTTCAACTATAAGTGAACTTCCAAATTTTCAGTTCATCCCATGTCCAAATAGTTAAAGCTAACTCACTTGATTTTTCCAGTTTATCTCATGATATTCTGCAAAGTTAATCCGGCATAAGTTAGTAGGGTGGTCGAAGCTTTCAATCATTTTAGTATGGCATTAGGACATATTGCTAATCAGGATAAATCTAATATTTTCATTGCTGGGATGGATGAATTGACTAAATAGTAGTTGATAGCAAATACATGATTCACTGAAGGCTCTTTCCCGATTAGATATCTTGGGCTTTCCCCTTCATCTAATAAATGGAACATACTGGATTGCATTCAGCTAGTAGACATAATAACTAAGAGGATAAAAATTGGCTACTCTAAGAAATTTTCATATGCAGACAGACTGCAGGTGGTTAATTTTGTATTGTTCTCCATCTACAACGTGTGGAATTCTATTTTCATTTTATCTCAGGCAATAATAAAAGATGTGGACAAAATATCTAGGGACTACCTATGGGGGAGTACTGAAGATAGGAAAAGGCTGGCACTAGTGGCTTGGGAATATATTTTCCTAAAAAGTTTGGTGGGATAAATGTTAAAGGCAGTAAACTATGAAATGCGGCCTCTATAGAAAAATTATTATGGCGGTTGCTCAATAATAAAGAAGCCCTATGGGTGAAGTAGGTACATAGGTTGTATATGAAGACTGATAGCAACATTTGGACTCATAAGATTCCAGCTGACTGCAATTGGTATTGGAAGAAAACTAACTCTTTGAAGGAGGGTATGGGTGGTATAAACAAGGAGTATACAATCTGAGTAGGGTGGTGACTATTTAATAACTAGGAGTGACGGTGCAATATTAGTGGGAATACAAAGACTGCATATAGCAGATATGATATGGAACAGGATAGCACAACCAAAACCTAGGTTTTTTCTGTGGCTTGGAGCTCAAAGGCGACTTCTTACAAAGGAGAGGCTAGTGAAGTTGCAGATTTAAGTAGAAACTATGAACTGTTGTTAATGTGAAGAACAAACAGCTAAAACCAATCAGCATCTATTTGTGGAATGCAATTGGACAAAAAATGTTCATGTTGAGATACTGTGATGGCTTGGTGTACAACTGCAAGAAGGGGACATAGCGAGCACAATGAACAGTATTAAAAAAATAGCAATGAAAACGATTAAAGAAAGAAGTGATTGTAGCTACAATGGGAGTTGTCTTCTATCATACGTGAAAGGCAAGAAATTGGAAGATCTTTAAAGGAGTAAGTGTAAATATAACAGAGGTTGTGGAGCAGATAAATAAGGAACCAGTAGTTAAAATAAAGGATATACACATGCCAAAGAAGGCAAGTGAATGTAGTGCTTTCTTGAGGAATATCATTGATGTATAGGCTTGTGCTGAGACTAGGGTTGTTCAAAACCGAACCAAAATTATTAACCGAACCGAACCGATGACTTATTGACTTATTGGTATCAGATTATCGGGGTAATGGATGGTGAATGGATTGATATTTTATTATTAACGGCTTAACAGTTTGGGGGCGGATTACTCAATTTTTTTATCGGGTAAACCGTTAACCTGTTAAAAAAATTTATATTTATACTTTTACCCCAATGTATATAAACTACTATTAAAACTAAAATGGCTAAAACCCATCTAATTCTCAATAGAATTGTCGTCTGTCCATAGCTAATATAGACATGAAGAGATTTTGAACCCAAATTTGATAAGGTTCGCTTTGCTGCTGTATATGGCTTACGGTGAATGGTAAGTTGAACACTCTTTAGGGGAAAGGTATTACCTTTTATATATAATAAATTAAATCTTAAACATTCTCAGTAAAATTAATTTCTAGTTACATCACATCATTTAAGTCTGTCTCCGTCTAATATTGTATAAAAATAACAGATAGTTTCCTTAACATTAGAAGTACTTTACATTACACAGTATATAAATTTGTCACAAACTGAAATATTTTTCGTAAATTTTGGACATACTATTTCAGTACGTAAAGAAGTTTATACTATTACAACTGTCCAATTATGAATATATCCCTATTCCACTACGCATTAAAATTGTGTTGTCCTCTTTCCATCTTGTTTCTCTGCGTCTGCTGAGGATAGGACTATTCTAACTTTGCTGAGTTGTTCTTCATTAAACTTATTCAACATTGATTGGCTAGTTATACAACTAATAGAGACGGTTTGAACTATTCATTTATTGATTGTTCAAAAAAAATTATTTGGTTGAGCCGATAAACCACCTGATAACCGCCCGATAATTATCAATCCGATACCAATCCGTCCGTTGTCTTATTGGTTGGCTAGCGAATTATTATATTTATAATCGGATAACCGATAAGCCGAACCGTTAAACATAATTATCCACCTAATCCATCCGATAAGTGTTCCTAGCTAAAACTAAACATTCATAGTACCTTTCTGAGAAGGTGATTATGAGGTAAAATGCTCTATAGGTGTAATCATTTGGTTAATCAATGGTAATATTAACAATGTTATAACAAAAAATTTAAAGAGTTAAGAAAATAAGCGAATAACACAAAATCAATTAATCTTGGTTGACTGGTAAAAAATAGTGCCTCATATTCAAATTAATGACTTAGTGCAAATATCAAGCACGGATTAAAAATAAATCGTGCTAGATCTCTACCTTAATTTACGGGGAAAAATTAGAAATAGTCGTATTTATAATTGATAATTGAAAAATAGTCATAATTTTAATACTAATCAAAATTTAGTCATTTTCATGTAAAGATAAAATCTGAACAAAAATACTCTTAAAAATTTGTTCCAGCATAATATGTTGGAGTTCAAATATTTTACTTATGAGCTTCCATCATAATATGGTGAAATTTTTATAATATGCCGGAGTTCCATCGTAATATGCTGGAAGTTTATATGCATAAGCTCCATAATTCCTCTTTTCGTGTGTTGGAGTTCCAATATAATATGCTGCAAGTTTATATGCAGGAGCTCCATAATCTAGCATATTATGTTTAAACTTTCCGTGTTTCGGCAAAATAATAACTATTTTTTTATGACTTAGCAAAGGCTTGCCAATTTTTATTATCAATCCGAAAAATGACTAGCCCGAGCTATTTTTACTTAATTTACTCGGGCCTTCATGAACAGAAACCCAATTTGATATCTTGCTATTGATCAATAGTGTATACTCCTATTAAAAAGTGTTTTATGCACGTGGAGTTTGTTTTTCTCGATCTAGGGACGAATTTTTCCTCGAAGTTAAGCATCTCAAAGATTCAACCACTTAATTGGTTTTTTCTTCCATATAAACATGCCATCACGGTCCTTGACTTTAAAAAAAAATTATTTTTATAGATAAGTCCGAGAGAAAAAAATCGTAATACTAAACAAGCATTAAAAAGGATAAAAGTTAATAATTTAATGAGTAAAATAGATATTTGGTCACTAAAAATTTGATAAATATAATTAAGTGATCTTTTGAGTGCTACAAAAATAATTAAGTGATTTTTTTATTATAAAAAAAAACTTAACTTTATTAGGTAATTTCGAATATATAGTGAAAATTTGAGTAATGCTCGTTTTTTGTGAGCATAGCCTTCCTAGTTATGTTAATCTTTCGCGAATGCATAATATGGATTATGACGGCAAACTTTCAAGCCAACAAATTGTCAGAAATTATATTGTATACGGTCAAAATTAAAAAGTTCGATTGGGCTATGAGTTCGAGTCCGGGCGACTCGAGGCAAAGGTCAGACCCGGTTGGGGAATACGCACCTCGAGGAAGCAGGTCAAAGACCAGGCTCGACCTACATCGAGGGCAGCAGTCTCAGGACAATCAAGAAAGAGCGGGAATTTCTCAAGGACGCATGGATTAGGGCATTAATTATAGGATAAGGGTTGTACGAAAAGGAAAAAATCTGTACAAGGTCGTTATACACCTATACCAATAAGATTCTTTACCTTTATGAGCAAGGTACTATATTGAGATTTTCTCCTCCTATATTAAGGGGACCTCAATCATTTTGTAAACATAAGATCATTCATTGCAATAGAACATTCTTATTCTTCTCTTGTTTAACATGCTCAGCAATTATTTTTCAGCTTTATTGCCTTCACTTTATAGTTCATATTTTATTAATCTTAGCTGACCTCGAGGCCCCTATTGTTACAACAACATTGATTTGGTTTATTATTTCTTCTTATTTAAGCTCAATATTACTGTTATAATCACTAGTATTAGAATGTATCATATATCTTTAAAATCACAAATTAACTTTAATTATTACTCACTTTTTTTGGGGTAAATAGTTTGGCGCCCACCGTGGAGCTACAGATAATAGTGATTATTTTCGTTCTATTGTTCTGATAACACGCATTATTCTTTACACTTTTTTGTCAAAGATTTTTTGATTTTAGGCAAAAATATGTCTAGCACACAAAACGCACCTGCTCATGACAGTGAGGGACTCGGAGAAAACAGTGGTATAAGGCTCAGTGTACCACCCATAAACCCTGAGGGGGTGCCAAACGTGGAGCCAGTTAATATCAGTTTGCACAACGCGCTAAACAAGGACCCAGGCAAAGACCCCGCAAAGAACGCACAGAGGGAAGCCCGAGAAGGAGGCCAGGAAACACGAGAGATGGAAGAAGGAGGAGTTAGTCTCCAAGTGATATTCGAGATGCTACAAGATCAGCAATTTATCATCGCTCATAAAAGAACCCCCAATAGAGCCGAATTAGTGAACATTCGACGTACAGAACCAACAAGTCCCGATGAAAATGGCTTAGGGCCTGACCCCGCTATCATGAAAATGCTTTATGATCTCTCCAAAAGAATAGAGTCCGGAGAGAAGAAATTTGAAGAAATGACAAAAAGGTGGAAACGTACAACTCAAGGGTCAACCAGATACCGGGAGCACCTCCGATTTTAAAAGGACTGGATTCGAAGAAGTTCGTACAAAAATCTTTCCCTAGAGTGCGGCTCTAAAGCCCATCCCGAAGAAGTTTCGGATGCCAGATATCGCAAAATACAACGGAACCATAGATCCCAACGAGCACATTACCACATACACTTATGGCATAAAAGGGAATAATTTCGAAGACGATGAGATTGAATTAATTTTGCTAAAAAAGTTTGGGGAAACTCTGTCTAAAGAGCCATTGATTTGGTACCATAACCTATCCCCAAACTCTACCGATTCGTTTGCCATGCTGCCAGACTCGTTTGTGAAGGCACATGTCGGTGCCATAAAAGTTGCAACAAGGAAATATGACGTATTCAAGATAAAGCAAAGGAAGAACGAGATGTTAAGGGAGTTTGTGTCCCTTTTCTAATCAGAAGGAATGGAGTTGATTGGGTCGTGCAAGCTTTCACCAAGGGCTGAACGAATTAAGCTCAATAACTTCGAAGCAGTTGCACTACAAAAAAAATTGACATTAGCGACGGGCGAATTCCGTAGCTAAATAGTATATTTTCATCGCTACACCTGTTTAGAGAAATAGTAGTGATAGATTTGTGTTCGTCGCTTATTTGCTCGTAGCTAACCCTTTACTAACGAAAAAATTGAATTCTTCGCTAAGTTAGCGACGAATAAGCTACGCTTTGTATCTGTTGCTACTCTTAGCGACAACACATATCCGTCGCAAGTATAATCAATTTTGTCGCCAAATTGATAAGTCATTTCGTCGCCGGATTTAATTGGCAACGAATATTTTCTGTTGCTAATCCGTCGGTAATATATTAAGACATATTTGCCTTTATTTTAGCGAAGAAAATCTTTTGTCGCAAATCTGTCGCACCCTGTAATACTATATTGGTTATAGCTACCAAGAAAATTCGTCGCAAATTATATTTTTCTTGTTTTATTTAATAAAAAACATATTGTTCAAGCATATATAAGATACTCTTAATAAATAACTGAAATACATAGAAATATTCAACAAGCTCCAAAATAGATACCAAAACGCAAATGTATAATTCAGATTAAAAAATTTACAATACTAAAATAAAGTTCAACCAAAAGTGAAGGTCATCATCAAAAAGCAATGCATGGGCCTGTTAATACCAAATATCTACAATACCAAAATAAAGTTCAAATAAAAATTGTTAACTACTGAGAGACTAGAGTGTGAAGGTCATCATCAGAAAGCGATGCATGAACCTCGTTAACATTAGTAGGAGGAGGAGGAACTGGAGGTGCCATAGTTGATGGGTTATTAGTATGATTATCTTGCACATGTGATAGTGAAGCTATCAATCCTCTTACTCGCTCAGCCAACACAGGAAGCATATGATCAGTCAGTACAGGAACCATATGATCAGTCAATACAGGAATCAATCGCTTCACTAACTCATCCAAATTTGCCATTGGTGCTGACGAAGGTGATGCTGATGAAGAAGCATCAGATCCAGAAGAGGCACGAAGATTTGGCCCATAAAAATATTTTGCTTGAGATCCAAGACCATATATTCTTCTCTTCTTTTCCCCTCCCGAGGCTTGATAAAATACTAAAGATTGATCAATGTCATATTGAGTTTGTGTTTGTAGTTGTAATATTTGCTGATATTTTTCCGATAAATATAATAATAATTAGTGAAATTCATTAATGATGATGATTAATATTAGGGAAAAAGAAACGATAAAAGCATAAATAAATTAACTATTAAATAGTTCATTCAAACAAAAATTTACAAAAATCACCTTTAGGTCTTAAATAGGTGCTAAACAAGTAGTTCAAGTGGGACGTTAATGTCATATACAAAGTTAATAAAATTATATGATTTTGGACTTACACAAGTCAGGATCACTCACTAACAAAAGATTTTTCATCATGACCATGCGTATGGACGTGCAAGTGTAGCTCACCTATTGCATTATTATGTGATAAATCCTCATCTACTGTGTTGTTCTGATTAGTTGTCATCGGAGATGGTTCAACATAGATAGGTGGGAATACTACTATTACCTGATGTTTGAATTGGAGGTGTACTACTAGGACCTAATGTTTGAACTTGGTTAATATGACTTGGCCCACTTGACGAACTCGTATTACCTTGTTGATGAGGAATTATTGGAATGGGAATAGTAGGAATGTTCCTATGAATAGTTGAATTACCCTTAGCAGAGGACTTGGTTATACGACTTACACTACCTCGACCTCTGCCTCGAGTCATATCTATAAAAAAAAACTAGTGCTAAGCAAATTAAAAAAGTAGCAAGAAGTACATGGTGTCTGTTAGTACTGCATACAGGAAAAACAAAAAGTAATGATGGAATCAGATTCATTTATATGGCCAGAGAAAGAACTGAAAAACATTGCAAGTGCTATTTTAGCTATTTTAAAAGGATTTTAACATCACTTGATTCATTTTAGCTATTTTAAAAGGATTCTGTTTGATCAAATAAAGTAGATAGATTATGTAATCCCTCTAAAGTCCCTACTAGGTGAATTTAGTGTAGGTAAATCCCTAAAACTCAGAAGGTTCTTTATACCTGTGGTAGGAGAGCAAAAACGTAAAAAGATTGGTAGAAATTTAGAATGATGACAATAGGTGAAGTCGAGCCAATGTACTAAACTGGAATTAAGACCCTGCAAAAATAATAGACAACTAAGTAATTCGTGCAAGATCATAGAATTATTTTAGACTTTCAGTTTTATAGTAAGCAAACAAAATACAACGGACATCTATCCAAACAAAATAATTCTCAATAAATCCAAATTGCAAAAGGTGTAATCTAACGGTTTCAGCATCCATGTATTTAATGTTGTGACATTTTTTACAAGGACATCTAACATTGTCACCACTCATGCCATCTCTTTGAGAACATGCAAACTGGAAAAATTTATCCACACCAGATATGAAACAAGAATTAATATCCCTCGTCCATCCAACCTCTCATACATCCATTTTCCTATTTAATACTGAAATTAAAAAGACAAGCAGGTATTATTTTTTTTGTAAGTGATAAAACAAGAATAAAGTAAAGAGAAGATATACTTAACCTTACCAAACACCCAGTATTTCCTTTTTATGCACGAAGGAAGGAAACCAAATACTTTACAGCAAAAAAACTCAAGTAGTTACTTTTATTTTATAAACCATAAATTGTTAAAGAAAAAAAACATCACAGATACATCATGAAGCTAATGTAAGATTAAATAGATCATAAACACATCAGAATATCACAAATACATCCCTAGTACTCAATTATATAAACAATCTCAAATACATCATAACATCACAAATACATAAGAAAGCTAATGTAATATATGTGAATATTTTTAGATAACTAAAAATTATCTCGCATCCCTAGCAGTCACTATATGAAAGATTAATCATTTGTGAAAAAACTAAAATTCTAAATAATATTGACATTTTATTTTGAGAAAGCGCTAATAAGAAAAAGAAAAGAAAGGGGGGGGGGGGGGAGCGACAATAAAATATGTCAAAAAAATTAAGATATATCTATAATTTAATAGAAATATACTAATACCTTAACTAATGCATGAGGAATCTTTGAGATTGTTTCGTTCCTTTTCCTGAAACGAAGCTGAACAAATATAATTTAGTCAGATGCATGTAAAAAAATACCACATAGATTTATTTTGCAATATGTAGAACCACAAAGATACTAATAAATTTATTATAGAGATTATATTTCTGTTTCTAGCTAGTTTTAAAAGATAAAATTTACTAATGTTAAATCTTGCAACTAGATTTATGATAAATCTAAAGCTCCTAGGGATATTCCTGCAGCTAGTGCTTTGGCAAGCAGGTGAATGCTAATAATGTTGCTTGCCTGCTTGGGATGTCGATCAATCAATTACACTTAAAAAAATAGATGTTGAAGCTGAGCAATTAGGCAACCATAAGGATATAGAAGAAAATGTGCAGGCTGGAAATCTATTGCAACAGGAAAAGGAAAAAACTAGACATGAAAGTGTTCAAGTGGCTGAACATTCCAGTAGAATTTCGGCTGGGAAGATTGGTGCATCTACAACTATCTTGAATGCCAATAATTTGAGCAACAATGAGAAGAAAAATACGGAGGAAGGATGGACTACAGTATCTTGCAAAAAGATTACCGTAAATAAAAAATAATTGGTCGTTAGCAATCCTATGTTAAGAAAAGATTATGTTCTATGTTGTTCTTAGATGCTTTTTTTTATTATTATTTTCAAGTAAATGCAATTCTTAGTAGGAAAAAGTAGGAATAAAAGACAAGAAAAAAATAATATGTGATTACTGGGTGTAACAACAATAACAATTAAGCTTAAATCTCAACCTGTTTGGTATGGTAGTTACCCTTGCTTCTAAGGTGTTAGTTTTTAGCTAAGTTAGGTTTGATTCTGGTATATTGTATATCGTTTGAGAAAATGTATCTTCACATTGTCTCTTTTTAGTACATTCAATCATCACTAATGTCATGCTTAGGCCTGTTATAAACTCAAAATTCTATAAGAAGACAAGAACAAAAATAGAAAATTACTTTACAAAAACAACAAACATATACTGTTATAAACTCAAAATTCTTCAAAATCAAAAATAAACTAAAAAAGATTCGATTTTTGATACAGAAATCTCAACCCAAAAAGGGGAAAGAAAGAAAGAAAAAAAACAGAAAGCTACTTTACAGAAACAAACAAGTCTAAACTAGTCAAAAACCTTCAAAATTAAAAATAAAACTACAAAAAGACTCCAAGTTAACACCAAAAATGCAACCCGACAAAAGAAAAACTATTTCACAAAAACAAACAAGTATTAAACTGAAAAACTTCAAAATAAGAAAGGAAACTACAAAAAGATTTAATTTTTACGATAAAAAATGCAACCCGCCAAAAGAAATCAAGAAAGTTAAAAATTTACTGATTATCTGTGAAGAAAATTATAGGATTACTGAAAGTAAGCAAAAATCATGAAGGGGTTCTTCTTTAGTATTTTGTTGCGGGGAAGGGGTGGGGTTGAAGAAAGGAAGAAAAGGAAGAGAAGAGGAAGCTGCAGCGGAGACTATGAGTCCACATGCACAAAAGCTTGATTTATCTTACATCTACCAAAGCTCTAAAAAATTTAATGTAGCAAAATTTCTAATAAACAGAGAAAGAAGCAGAGAAAAACTAGTATATTAGAAAAGAGTTGATGTAGCAACACATCTGAAAAAATTAATGGATGATTAGAAGAGAAGAAGGAGAAGAAGAGGCAAAGTGGCTGGTTTCTTAGTGTCTTCTTCTGTGAGAAAGAAAGACGTTATTTTTTAGGATGTGGGGAAAGTAGAACACTTATTTTGCCCTAACTTTTTTTCCTAAACCTAGCGACAAAAACCTTTCGTAGCAACAAGGGTAAAGATACCCTCATTAATGTAAAATATTAGCAACATACACACTTAGTCGCTAAATCTATCGCTAATATGCAATAAATTTTGTCACCAAAATTTTCCTCGCTTATTTTGTTGCCAAAATGGGGGCGCCAATTTTTAGTAATGGAATTTTTATTTTGTTGCTAATTTATTGCTACATTACATACTAATTATTCTATTTACCTTTTTGGCGATGAAGCTCTATTTCCATAGTTAATTCGTCGCTAAGCAGCGATGGAAACATATTTGTCGTAAAAATTCGTCGCTAAATCGAGTTTTTTCTGTAGTGCTGAAGTAGAACTTAGTCAAGTATCCCGCTGTGACTTGGGCGGATGTACATAACAGGTACCAATCAAAGATTAGGGTCGAGGATGACCAGTTGGGAGCCCCATCGGGCTCAGTTTATCTAAGCAGGTTGCTAGCAAGGGAGTTAGGAAATGCAGATAGGGGACCAAGATCGAACAAGGAAAGATATCAGCCATGCATCGAAGATCGAAGGAATATGCCAAAGCATAACATACCTCGGAATGATCGATGAACAGATCGAGGTCAAAGTTCTTGGGGACTCATGAGCAAAATCGGGTTTAATAGGCACTTAGGACCGGTAGAGGTGCCCAGATTATCAGAGTAAAACTTCAGTGTTGATGCCTCGGGGATCATCTCAGCCATTAGCAAAATTAGGAATACTAGATGGCCTAAGCCTATACAGACCGATCCTTCAAAGAGGAACCCCGACTTTATGTACAAATATCATGGTACTCATGAGCACAGGCCCGTAGATTGCAAGCAATTAAGGGAAGAAGTGGCTAGGTTATTCAATGAGGGCCACCTTCAAGAATTCCTAAGTGATCGGTCTAAGAATCACTTCAGGGAGGGAGATGCAGGCAGGAAGAATAAATCTGAAGAATCTCAATATGTCATCCACATGATCATCGGCGGAGTCCAGGCCCTACCCGGGAAAAAAAACAACTCTTCGATATTTCAAAGACAGGGACTTAGTACTGAGAAAATTCACTCTTAACACTTGAGACCCAAATGAAGGGAAGCTAGGTCCCAATTGGGAAGGATCGTACCGTGTCCTCGGAGTCATAGGGAAAGGACCCTACAAACTCGGCACATAAAAAGGAGATCAACTACCAAATAATTATAATATATCAATGCTCAAGCGATATTACTGCTGACCTCGAAGACCTTGGGTTTGAAAGCATGCATTGCACTCTTTTTCCCTTAGATCAAGTTTTATCCCAAATGGGTTTTACCAACAAGGTTTTTAACGCGCAACACCTATATGCTACCCAAGGGTCACTCAACAAGTATTCAAGGCTTCTTTTCAATCAATCTCGAATACTGGGGGGTATCACCCTCGGAGTTACATTTATGGGAAAGATATTTCATGCTTAAGAGAAAAACTTTATAATGGGCCAAACAATCAAACGAGTCGTGTCCATATAGAGTATTTGAGCCCCGGCAACAAAATATGTACGCATATATCGACTATTTGAAGAAGCATTCAGGTTATATCAAAAATACTTTATGTCTCATACAAGCTCTACACTTATAATCCTACAAGAAATGACTTAAAAACCAAGACATAGAAGAACCCGGAATACTCGAGGACTGCCATCAAAATTCGAATTAATAAGACCTCAAAGAGGCACCCCTTCAAAAAAAAGGCCAAGGCCAATATTCTCGGGGTTTAAATTCTCAAACAAGTTTGGAAAATTATCGAGTAACAAGTCCAAGTAACATACCCAAAGGCTATGGCCATACTAAGTACTACGGTCATATAAAGGCTACGGCCAAATAAAAGACTACAGTAATATAATGGTTGCGGCCAAATAAAAGACTACCATCATATAATGGATATGGACAAAGAAAAGATTACGGTCATATAAAGGCTACGGCCAAAAATTGTGGCATGGAGATGCCTGACCTCCGCTATAAATTAAAAGGCTTTCAAACACTTCGTAAAAATGGGTTAAATCAGGCTACCCCCGGCAAAAGCAAAATATAAGGGGCCTCGATAAATTCGTCCCCCAAAAAATCTAAGGGCTTCGATAAATCAGCACTCGAACAATCCAAGGGCTTCGATAGCACCAGCCTACGGAAAACCCTTGAGAGGCATTTGATTGTGTCCCGAAAACAAAACAACTAATAAGGTTCCGATACGTCGAGCCTCAAAAAACCCAACGGGTAAAAAAATTACATACTAAGGAATAACTAAAATTTCATTAAGTCTTTTAGCCGAAGTGACGGAAAACTATATAGCCATTTTTAGAGGCCGAAATGGCCCAATTTAAAGAGCCTAAGGGCCAGCTTAAAAAGAATATAGGGTCAAAGACCTATGGGAGTCTGAGACCCGTTCTCATTTAACTCGGAACTAAAGGCCCCAAGCTTGCATTAATTTAACTTTAAGTTTGACTCGGGGATCATCTAAAACCCTAAGGGGTACGATCTTGGGCAATAAAAGCCTAAGGGTTTATTACTAGTCTAAACCAATACTCGATCTTAACATGTGAATCATCAGAAATTTTCATGAATGGAGGCAAAATAAAAGGTCAACACAAATCAAGAATAGAGCAAAAGCTACTTTATATTCATTCGGGAAATTTTCAAAGCATATTACAACGATAGGCCCTTATACAAAAATAGAAACCTAATCTATTTTCGGGGCCACGTCCCCGGAAATGCCATTTTCATCTCCAATGGCTTTATCTTCGGGAGCCTCTTCCCCTTTGAGAGAATCTTTTTCACTTTCCTCGTCCATGGATTCACTCATCACATCCTCATCATCGGAGGAGACAAGAATCCAAACATTGATTTCCGATGCATGTGCTTTCGACTATCTCCTCGGCAAGGTCGAACCCTCGAGCATGGACTTCCTCGAGAGTTTCCCTTCGGGCTTGGCACTTAGCCAATTTATTGCCTCGTCTTTTCTAGTAGGAGGCATCTCTTAACTCAGCTTGAACGGCCGCGTCTTCTCTCTTGTATATAGCAATATATTTATCAGCTGCAACCTTCGCCTTCGCCTTCGCCTTCTCAGCTTCGGCCTTAGATTGTGCAGCTTCAGCTTTAGCCTGTGCAACTTCAACCCGGGCTTTAGCCAGCTTGGCCTCCAACCCCTCGGTTTTCCTAGCCTGAGCTAGGCCCTTCGCTTTAACATCTCGGAGCTGAGCCTCAGCTGAGGCCAGTTGGGCCACAATATCTTCCTTATAAGTAGCAAGTTGATCCATGTTCTTCTTCCACTGATGAAAATCAGCCCGAACTTGATTCACCTCGCCCCTGAGCTGCCCAATCATGTCTAGCTTTTGTTGCAATTGAGGTGTCAAAGTATAATCCCTCAAAGCAGGGCCAAGAAGGCCATACTATGTTAAAATCAAAGTTACCTTCTCGTTCAACTTGGACTCGCTTTTTCGAGCTTTACCCGATGTTGACCGGAGACCCTTAAGTTCCTCTTCTTTCTGGACATAGAGGATCCTCAAGGAATTTTCTTCTCTTGAAACCTTCTTGATCTCGGTCTCACATTGTCTTAGTTCAGCTCTAAACTTTGCAAAGGCCTACACACAATATAAAGACAAGTTAGTCAAAAAAGAAGACGTTGGGCCTCTTTAAAAATAGAGGATGCATCATTCAAGTCATCGCAATCCTCAACTCCGGAATAGAAACTCTAGAAAGGATCATCCTCGATGACCTTACTTGGGTCGGGCATATGTAAAGCGTTGGCTTCCTTGATTGCCTCCCCGGAATAAGTTGGCAATGAAAGGGAATGACCTGTTGCCGCGGCCCTGAGCTCTTCACTTGGGGTGTTCTTATTAACCTCGGGGGCCTCAACTTTTACCCCCTTTGGTATAGTTGTTGAAGACGTAGGGACAATCTCAACCTCTGGAGATATGGGGGCCTTGCCCATCTCTTCCCTTCGGGCATCCTCACCACAAGATGAATTTTCTAGTTCGGAAGGCTTGGTGGCCTCAACTGGCCTCCTGGTCTAAGTCACCAGTGCCGATTCATCCTCATTATTTTCCTCACCATCCAGGGAGTCATTGGCTGAGTCTATGCCCATTTGAGCAAACCTATTCCGCAACCTTCGAGTGGAGGTTTTCTTATTTTGGGGGTCTTCGAGTTTCGAGACCCCTTTTCTTTTGTTGTCCTTTTCAGGCTTTGGATTGGAAGGTTTGTTTGTTTTCCCGGGTTGGGACAGTCTCATCTCGGACACATCTCCAAGGTCTGCATAGGCAAACATGAGTAAGTAAAAATAACCGACAAATGTATGGGAAGTGTTGAAACTATAGAAAGGCACTTACCATGGTTCTTGTCCCTCCACCGGCCCTTTGCCAAATCGCGCCACTTATGCTTATCGTAGGAAGAAGTGGCAACTAACTTACTGACCAATCCTTGAGGTCAGGTACAGCTAGGGGCGCCCAAGCTTTGGTTGCCAAAAAAAAGATAAGGGCGTTATGGAATAAGAAAGAACATGAGTGTATACAAGAAATACGAACCCCACTTACGGTTAAAGTTCCACTCCTCTAGTAATGGCATTTTTTCCTCGGGGATGATATCCGAAGTTCTTACTCTAATGAACTGGCTCATACAACCCCGATCTTTGGGTGCTTCGATGCTGGTGAAGAAGGAGTTCATTGTTCTGCATTGCAGCTTGATGATCCCTCAAAATAACTACGGCCGATACAACCAAACTAGGTGGCCAAGGGTGAACTCCAAACCCTTGGCCTTTACAGTAAAATACCACAACATGATCATGATACGCCAAAAGGAAGGTGGATTTGGCCAAGTGTGACTTCCTACATCTTGTATCGATCATCACCGAATCGAGGGGACCCAGTGTGAAAGGGTAAGTGTAAACACTCAAACAACTCTCCTTGTGGGTAGTTATTCTCTCATCGGGCCCCGGAATTTGGACCTCAACCTTATCTCCCCACCGACTATCCTTCTTCACTTTGTTAGTAAGCTGCTCTGTTATCGGGCTAATGTATTGGGATACGTGCTCACATCGGTGTTCAACATTGGGAGGATTCTCGATACTAAAGTCCTTCTTAATGATGCAATCACTAGGGGTGATTTCCTCAAGTGTTGCCGGCCGAAAGGCAGAGGAAGATGATGCTTTATTCTTTTTGGGGACCCTCTTAGAAGTTTTGGCCATGGTTGTAAACTAAAGAATGCATGTGTATGGAGATGTGGTATTTCCATCAAGAGTTTGGTATTTTCCAGCGCTTAATAAGGTAGAGGAAGCGAGTGATTGAAGAAAGAAATAAATATGGGAAAGGATTGAAGAACGGGTAAAGTTATTTACTTAGAGAAAACACCTCATATTTATAGAGGGGCTGCAATGATTCATGTAAGCACGTGATTTTTGCCCTGTATGAAAATAACTCCTAAAAAATAGACGAAAATAATTTTAATTGATTTTT
>MU777014.1:0-30680 GCA_026770625.1 Nicotiana glauca | reverse complement strand
TCGACTAAAGTCGAATTTAGGAGTTTGAATTCTTAGAACTGAGCTCTACTACACGATCTAGAGTAAGAAGAAAGAGTGACAATCCTAAATGCCCTGTAGCCTCCTGCTTATAAGTGTGGTGCACGACACACCCATAAACAAGACTCTACTAGACACGACTTGTAGACTCCCTAGGACATAACTGCTCTGATACCACTTTTGTCATAACCCAAATCGGATGGGCCGCGACGGGCAACCGATGCCTTACTCAACCGCGTATCAACGTAACATATCTTTCTTATCATACTATCATGAGTAAATGAGCCAGAAACCCCTTCATGAGATAACAAGAATAAAACATAAGGGAATACTCAACATATGACGACTCAACATGATATACAAACTTATACATGTGACATACAGGCCAATAAGGCCGACACGACCATTTGTAAACTCAAAACATAGGCCGACAAGGCCATACAAGTATCCATAAACCTAACATCTGTCTACAAGCCTCTAAGAGTACATAAAATCATAAAGGTCGGGACAAGGCTCAAATGTTATATTTGGCTTAAATTACCTGATTTTAACAATTATGAACCTATGTGCAAATTTTAACCTTAACCGCTTTTATTCATTTTTAAAGAAAATTACAACGTCATTAAAACAAGTCTTGAACCACGTCACATAAATGCACCCGTGGTTTTTGGACATACTTTAACATCGTTGGAATTTGGATTTGGGTCACATAAATGCGCACCCGAGTTTAGGGAGGTAATGTTATTAAAATACGCGCCTAAAGAGACTAACGCATTATTATTTTGGGGAAGGCCGTGAAATTCGCTAAACGGCCCGTCCCGAATTCTAAGTATTTTAATATATACATTTAACGAGGGCCCCGAAATTTATGTGTTTTGTTTAGTGAGGCTCGTCCCGTTTTATTATTTTAAAGTACAAGCCTAGAGCAATCTATAGTTTTCTACATAATTTGTCTCTAAAATAAAAGAAAGGCCCTAATTAATTTGTTACTGGACTGATGCAAACTAGGCAATATTTATGCACCAACATCCGACCATTGGGCTCCGTTGTAAACCCTGCGAAGGGAATTTAAAATCAGATATACACCATAAAATCGGCCAAAACAGACCTTGGCCCAAGTCTAAATGAGAAAGGGGCCAAAACTGGCCTGGGCCATGCAACAATTATCCTGAGGCCCAAACGTTTAGGGACTAGACTGTTAAGCCCTGTCTTTTACACTAAATGAAATTTCAATTTAATTAAGAACACAAATATGATGAATCTACTACTAAAATTAACTAACCAGTAAAATTAATTCAATGCAACTTTAAACATGAGTTGGAAAGCAACTGATTTCAGATTTCATGACCCACGTAAATTGCCTATGATCACAATTTCAAACATGGTGCATACTAGTTCAAATTTCAAATTCCCTACTATGACTCATTTTTATTAAAATGTTGACTCATGAACTTTGATTAAACACTAACGTGACCACATATGAGAATTGAAACTCGAGAATTAAAGATACTGGACGAAAATGGATTGCCTAAATTAACCTTACGAATTACATATACTTAACAATAATTTCTGATTTCAAATCTCATATCTACTTTTAACTTTCTGATTTCGAACCCACACACAACCACTCAAACTCAGAATTATACATTAACTCACATCATCGCTACTAAATATAAAGCTCCCATGATCAGAAGAAGTATCACACTACTTTAACAGTCTACAACCTAATGAATCACATCTTGAAAACACCATTTATACAGATCTAGGAAAATCGGAAATTAACTAAACTAATAGAAACTATTCTGTTAGTCCATCATGGAATTATTACAACGAATACTCAACTAAACTCGTATGCGTTTCTAAATATCTAACACACACTTAACGGTTCAAATGCACAAACTAATGATTAACAGTCCATCAGTACGGTTATTACAGTATAATGAAAGCAGTAGATCAACAATAGACCTCCACTTCATTCATTTTCCAACTGGATATTTACATACATCGAGTTTCAGGATATGTACCTGGTATGTAGAACATAAAAATGGGGTAAGCAATCAGCAACATCAAACAACAAAAAATACAGCAGCGGAAAGTCCAACACAGTAGCTTTAACACATCAATCCAGAAATCCCATCAACACGGAGAAAACCAGTAAAAATGGAGAAGAAAAATAGCCCGAAAATCTCTCTTTGTTTTCTCTTTTTAGCATTGAACTCTCTCTGGTGTTCTTCCACTCTCAATTTTCAGAAAATTTCGTTCTATCTTTTTACTCTCTCCAAACTGAATTCTGCCCCTGTATATCCAGTGTAGCCAGAGTGTATATTTAATGTATACCGTTCTCTCCGCCCCCTTCTTTTTTCTTCTCCTCCTATTTGTTCTCCTATTTTTTGAAACCCATTCTTCCTAAATTTTCTCTTCTATTTATAGAAAAATTTTCGAAATTTTTCAAATTTGTTTTTTTTAATATTTTATTATTTTATTATTTTTTTAATTAAAAGAAATCCTACTTACAAATTGCTTTTATTTTTTTAGAAAAATAAATCCCACCTTTATTTACTTTTATTTTTAAAATTCCAACTTTAATTACTTTTATCTTATTTAAATCCCCATTTTTATTATTTTTTTAATTAAAAGAAATCCTACTTACAAATTGCTTTTATTTTTTTAGAAAAATAAATCCCACCTTTATTTACTTTTATTTTTAAAATTCCAACTTTAATTACTTTTATCTTATTTAAATCCCACTTTTTTTTATTTTTTTAAAAGAGAATCTTACTTTATTTAACTTTTATTTAAAAAACAAATCACTTTCTTTTGCTTTTCTTTTAAAAATTCTACTTTCATTTACTTAAAATTTTTTAAATTTTCAGATACCTTTATATTTATTTTTTTAATTCCAACTTTATTTTACTTTTTATTTTTTTAAAATTTCCACAAAACTTTTTATTTTTTTTTAATTTTCTACATTCTTTTACTTTTAAAAAAAAAGAGAATTCCACCTACTTTTACTTTTATTTTTTATTCAATACTTCCCTTTTTCTTATTTTTTAAATCACTACCGAAATTTTAAAAAATATATATATTTTCGGATTTTTTTATATAAAAATAAATAAATAAATAAATAAATAATATTAATAGTAATAATTCACCTTTTAAATTTTTTGTATTTTTATCCTATAATAAAAAGTGTAATAAAGATAAAATAATAGTAGGTTAAAACCCCCTAAAATATTTACACAAAAGAAGTGATAAAAAATTAAATGTTGTAAAAAATTAGGTGTTCACAGCTGGCCCTCTTTGCTCGAAAACATGAAGAGTTTTCGGACAAAGATAAAGTGAACAATGCGACTAATTTTTGATTATATCGTTATTCAAAAGAGGAAGAAAATAAAAAGGAAAGGCGCAACCGAGTCCTGGTTTTGGACAACCTACATATCCCGTGTTATAAGGGAATCAGGTGGCGTGTAGTTCAGAATTTTTGGTAGATGGGACTACCATGAAGCTGTGGTGTTACTGCTGTTGCTGTTGCTGCTACTGCTTACTGACCAACTTATTACACCTTGATAAAAAATAAAGAAGTTATATTAAGCTATGGTCTATGAATTACAAAATCTTATCTAGATTTTCAAACTTGCTCTCGTGTGTCTCTTGTTGCCTTGCTGTCTTGCTGACTTGTGTTTCCTCTGGTGTTTCTTTATTTCTGACTTGACTTGTATTCTTTCTTGATTGCTGAACTCGAACTACTTATTTCCTTCTTGTGAGCTCCGCATTATTTTCCTTCGAAGCTTGAATTGCCTTCTTCCCAACACTGTTGCCTCCCTTCTGGTTGCTGAACTTGAATTTATACTGGGGATTTTTGTTGTAACCCTATGCTTTGGTGACTTCAAACTTTAATGTATTCCTCTGTTATACGGGCGGACTCCCGACTTCAAACTTGAAATGTAAAGGCTGAAATGTATTCATCTGTTATACGGGCGGGCTCCCAACTTCATTTTCTTGGAAAATAAAATGCCATTATTATTATCTTAGGAGAAATGGTTCATCGGACTAAGATTTTGACTCTAGGAGATAATTAATCAGACTAGGTCCATTTTTGTGTGATCTTAGGAGAAAGATTCATCGGACTAAGATTTCTTTTAACTCTAGGAGATAATTCATCAGACTAGGTCCATTTTTTGTGTGATCTCAGGAGAAAGATTCATCGGACTGAGATTTTGATATCTTAGGAGAAAGATTAATCGGACTAAGATTTTTGACTCTAGAAGATAATTCATCAGACTAGGTCCATTTTGTTGTCTTACTTGAAACCTTCCAATTATTGCTTCCCACTTCTTATTGTTTTATCTGAAATTTCCAATTGTTGTCTTTCAACTCTTATTATCTTATCTGTAACTTTCCAACTATTGCTTTCAATTTTTCAATTCTTGCCTTTCCCTTTTGTTATCTTATTTGGGTCTTTCCGGCTGTTGCCTTCACTTCTTTGTTGTTATCTTTTCTAAGTCTTTCCAACTGACTTCTTATTATCTTAGGAGAAAATATATTGGACTAAGATTTTTTAACTTGAGAAAAATTCATCGGACTAAAATTTTTCATCTTAGGAGAGATAAATTCATCGGACTAAGATTTTGATCTTAGGAGAAAAATATTCATCAGACTAAGATTTTTTATCTTAGGAGAAAAACATCCATCAGACTAAGATTTTTATCTTAGGAGGAAATTCATCGGACTAAGATTTTTATCTTAGGAGAAACAATTCATCGGACTAAGATGTTTATCTTAGGAGAAAATTCATCGGACTAAGATTTTTTCATCTTAGGAGAAAAACATCCATCGGACTAAGATTTTTTTTTATCTTAGGAGAAACAATTCATCGGACTAAGATTTTTTATCTTAGGAGGGAACTCATCGGACTGAAATTTTTATCTTAGGAGATAATTCATCTGCTTTGTTCCTGTTACATACAAAGAAATTTTTTGTCAGTTTTGAAAATGATAGTCGGTTGTGACATTCTTGCTGGGGATGATTTCCTCTTTCCCGTACAACTTGTGTTATCTTCCTTCTTCCTCAAGTGGGTACCTGACTTTAACAAAATAAAAAGGTAACACCTCCGTTCTACGGGCGGGCTCCCGACTTCAACAACTTAAAAAGGTAACGCCTCCATTCTACGGGCGGGCTCTCGACTTCAACAACTTAAAAAGGTAATGCCTCTGTTCTACGGGCGGACTCCCGACTTCAACAACCATTGTCCCTCTTTGCCTCCTAAACCATTTCCTTCTCATTTGAATTATCTTTCTTCCAGAACTGCTTCCCTTAAAACTTGTATCGTCTTCCTTTTTCAAAACTACTTCCTTCCGAATTTGTGTTGCATCCCTCTTAACTACTGGGGATAACACTGCTAGAAAAATTTTCTTTTGATTTACCTGCTAGGGAATTATTTACTTACCTGCTGGGGATAATACTGCTAGGGGAATCTCCTTTCTTCCCCTTTCTTTTTTTCTTTTTTTTTTCAAAACTACTTTCTTCAAATTTTCTCTCAACACTACTGGGGATAAAAATGTTATCAGCTTGGGATAACATTGTTGAGGATAACACTGCTGGGGGAATTTTCCTTCCTTCAAAACTGGTGCTTTATTCTTCCGAAAGCTGCTGGGGATGACACTGGCTTTGGCTTTTTCTGAACACAAGTTTCATCCTTTTGTTTTGTCCGCTGGGGATACAGCTTCCTTCATTAAAACTTGTTATTTTCTTTCTTTCAACACTGCTGGGGATAACACTGGTTCAAAGACCACTTCCCTTAAGACTGGTGTTATCTTTCTTCTTCCCCAAGTGGATATCTGACTTCCAGAAAATTTTCAAAATGAAAGGAAAATTTTCTGCCCCAGTTTGATAATCTTCCTTGTGGCATGCCTTTCCGCCATCAATGCCATTTCCTTTACCTGCTTCAAATCAAAGAAAATTTGTTAGTTTAAAACATGGTGAGTGGTTGTTCCACTCCTGCTGGGGATGGTTTTTCCCTTTCTCCTTCCCTGCTTTGCGTTCCATTATACTATCAAAACTTGATGGGGATGATGTTATTTGCTGGTCTTAGCACGACTTACCCTGCTTTGCGTCGTCTGGACATCTTGAAACTTGGTCGATAATTTCCTACCTTCTTGATGATTCCTTATTCACAAGCCTTTCACCGTTGTTTTCCACTTGTATCCTGACCCCCCACATTCCTATGATAGTGACTCTGCTTGAGGATCTTGCATGTTTTACTGATGAACCACTTTCTTCGTTCATCCGTGTCACTGAAATACCTTTTCTGCTGGGATATCCATCTTCTTTTGTGGCATAGCTAGGGAACTGGCATTTTCCCGACCTTTGAGTCTCATGTGAATTTCCCAGATCGCTCTCCACGTTGTTCTTTCTTGATTTGTTCACTGGCCTTGGCCTTGAGGTCTATAACCTTTGATTTCTGCGGGGGATATCCCTCTTGACACTGGTCCATCCCTTTGTCAATCTCCTCTTGATGGGGATACCCTTCTTGACACTGGCCTTGCACTTGTTCTTTCCTAGCTTATACCACTTGGATGTACTAGTCAGATCCCGTCTTGCATAATTGGAAGGCTGGTGGCAAATTTTGAAGTCATTTCTCACTTGTTTTGACCAAACAGACTCTATCGGGGAATTTTTCCGATGAAAGGAGAAAGATAAAAGGAAAAATAAAAGACAAAGGAAAAATACGACTCTCTAATCAAGAAAAACTATAAAAACTTATCAAACGCGGATACCAGCTCTACTGGTCATGACATGCATATATGGCCTATCCTCCGTCGTTAATCGCCTTTCATAATTTCTGTCTGGGGCTTTCCCATCTGATTCTCAATCTTCACTCAACTTGTAGCGCCCGAAGGGTTTTCACTATCAAGCCTCTCTCATTTTTCTTTTTCTCTCAGCTTTCATCGCCTTATGGTGCCCGTGAAGGTTTTCACCGATAAGACTCTCTCATTTGTATTACTTTTCAGCTGGGGATTGGGGTGTTACCGATAAGACTCTCTTTTATTTCTCTTCTGCGGGGATCAGAGTCTTTTCTGTTGGGAATCAGAGTGCTACATTTTGATAAGACTCTCTCATTTGTCTGACTTTGTCTCTTTTGAAGACTGATCGGAAGGTCTTTCTTTGGACCGTAATGTGGGATTTGGATAGGGCTAGAAAGAAAGGGTATTTGAAGGCCTAAAAACACATCAATTTGGGTTCAAAATTACAACCTTCGGAATTAGATTTATTTACAACAAACACAATTTTTGCCCCAATTTCTTGCTTGGGGAATTTTGATTTTTTTTGTTACACTATAACCGAGCTGTGAAGCGCCTACGTATCCTCTTTGAGGAATCAGGTCAAACATAGTTCCCAATTCCTCGTTTGTTCTAGTTTTCCTTTTCATTTTTTTTCTTTTTCTTTATCTCTTTATTTTATTTTTGTTGTTTTGTTGTTTTTTCGTTTTCTTTATCTTCCATGTTTGCGTTTCTAATTTTTTGCTACTGATTCCGAAGGAGGGCATGCAAGAAATCAAATAAGGCTCAAAAGGGGTAACGAAGGATAAAGTGTTTGGATAGCAGAACAAAATGCCTTCTTCATTCCAATCTTCAAAACATACCAAGTGCAAAAAACACAATTAACATTCTTCATATATTTAAAGCACTGTTGGGCAACACTCTCATTTTTATTACCACGAATGACCCCCATGTCAACATGGCCAACTGGCCTTTAACGGTTTTTTTTTACTTGCCCCAGTTTCACATGACTCGGGCTCCGAATAATCTCAAACCATTCTTATTTCCTTTAAATGTTCTGATCACCTCCCAATGGTTTTGTGATTAACTTTTAAGATTAGGCCAGAATTATGCGCGCATGTCATGTCACTAGAGTTGACAGAAAAAGGAATATAAATAGGAAAGACTTAGATCAAAGAAAAATGACTAGAAATAACGGAAGACAGAGAATTGCATTAGACAGACGGGGGAAGAGTTTGTATAACAAAACAAGCACAATAAACTGGGCTACAACCTTTAGAACAAACCTAGACAATACAAAATGAGGTACTACAACCAACAGAAAACTGGACAAAATAGAATGATAGAAGGGTTTGATTTACAGGACAATATCTAGATTACAACCCTGAAAATAATCCGGACAACAGAAATGACAACAAAATAAACCACCAAAGCTCCTCTCCGGCTGGCCCAAAAAATGGAGCGTCTTTCCAATTACCAAGCACGACATCTTAGCCACAAATTTGCTCATCAGATTCAGCAGAGCCTTCTCCAATTTCAACATCATTATCTTCACTTAGCAGGTTCCCGAGAGGATTCTCATACTCCATGTCATCAGGACTCATCCCCACAAAGTGTGCATCATCATGTGCATGTAAAGGATTCAGCGTGATATTCTGGGTGTCACTGTCTTGAATCACAATCAACTTTTCCTGGATCATCCTTTCTATTTCCCTTTTCAGATCCCGACAACTTTCCATATTATGCCCCTAGGCATTGGAATAGTATTCACACCTTTTAGATGGGTCAAATCTTCTTGCACGTGGGTCCACATGATTTGGAGGAATGAGTGCAATCATGTCATATTGTTTTAACTTCTCAAATAAGCTTGCACAGGAATCTCCTATTGGTGTAAAATTATCTTTCAGCTTCTGTTCCCTTCTATATCCCTGGCTTGGATATGGGTTATAAGGCACTTGGAAATTCTGCGGAAGCTGGTGGAGATTTTATGACACTCGTGCTCGTTTTCTTGGACGATTTGATGGCTGGACAAAATACTGAGGTGGATCAACTGAGTACGGTGGGTTATGAGGTGGATAGTAATGCTCAGGGGAGTTATGGAAAACCTGTCGAGGCTGCGCATACCGTCGAGGTGTTCTTCTGGGCCCTCTTCTTGACCTTGACGTCATCATGACTTCTTCATCCCTCTCATTCGTGTCACCAGATTCAATTTGGACAGCCTGAGCTGCAGCCTTGAGAGCTGCTTGACTTATAATTCTGCCTGTCTTAAGGTCGTTCTCTACCATTTCTCCCATTTTAATTACCTCCAAGAAGGATTGACCAACCACGGACATCATGTTCTGAAAGTAATCCGGCTCTTGAGCCTGAAGGAATACAATGATTAACTCGTGGTCATCCATGGGTGGCTTAGCTCGAGATGCTTGCTCTCTCCATTTAAGGGCATATTCCCTGAAACTTTCACTTGGTTTCTTCTTCAGATTTGAAAGGAAAATGCGGTCTGGGTTAGTGTCAATGTTGTATTGGAATTGTTTGACAAATGCCTGTGCCATGTCGTTTCAGACGTACCAGCGAGATGCGTCTTGATCCAAAAACCATTCAGATGCTACTACCGTAAGGGTTTCCCCAAAATAAGCTATTAGCAATTCTTCATTTCTTCCCAGACCTCTTAGTTGATTGCAATACCTTTTCAAGTAGGCTATGGGGTGTCCATGTCCATCGTACTTTTCAAATTTGGGAATCTTGAAACCAGGCGGCAAGCAGACATCGGGGAACAAACATAGATCTTTGAAAGCAACACTCTTTTGACCTGCCAACCCTTGCGTGTATTTCAACCGTTGTTCTAAGCTTCTTACCCTTTGGGTTATTTTCTCCTGTACCATCTCTCGGGCAGGCTTCTCAATGCTTGCCGGGAGATCAAACGAATATGAGTGGTGCTCTTGTTGCGTAGCAAATCGTGACTCATAATGAGGCTCTCCTCGTCCCTTGTCCCATGCTTGATGCATTTCAGTCATTTTCTGTTTCGATATTCCATTTTCCTCAACCACGATAGATCCTAGCTGAACCTTCTGACCCCGAGTCTCTTGAGCATTCACAACAGTTCCGATGTCAGTCATCATTCTCCCTTGGATAAACTTTCATCACAATTTAAAATATGTTAGAATGGACTCAGTCAGTCCTTATTATTATTATAGTTGTGGTCGAATCTTATGTGGATTGCCTACATATCATGTCCCCGCATGAATCAGACCGTGCGTAGTTCGGACAAATTAAAGGTAAACAACAATGAAGCATTTTTTTGGAATTTTCAATTTTCATAATAAAATACACTTTGATTACAATGATAAAAAAACTGCCAAACTTAGACTGAACTAACAGACTCTGGTGAAAGATGAGATACAGACTTGAACATTAAACAACCCACACACTCTAATCAAAAGAAATACAAATTAATAAAACAGACTGACAGATTCCTTCCCCTATATGCTAATTTTAACCAAATGGCTATTTTTTGCAAACGTGGCCCCTTCTCAATTTCACCTGAATTTTGAGACCGGGAAGGATTATTTTACAAACTTGTCCGTTCTTTTACGAAAATAGCCTTTCGACAACTGAAAGATATTCTAAGGCTATCTCGGCAAGAACAGTTTAATACACTACCGAAACTGGCTCGACTTATCTTGACCAAAATCCAAATGGTATTCACTTGCCCACTGACTCCTTTTCTTGTTTTTCAAATTAAAATAAAAGATCGGGTTTTGCAAACACGGCCTTTCAGCGCCCCGGGGACGAAGATTCTAAGGCTGTGTGGGTCAATCGACCAAAAATCTAAAAAAATGACCAAAGGTGACCGTTTATGCAAAATTAGCCTTCTGGCGTCTCTTTCGGGAACATTCGGCTATATTTGACAAAGAACGGCATCACCCGACTTATTTATAACAAAAATTAAAATTTGACATCTTTGGCTATTTTTGCAAAAAAGGGAGGTTGGACCCGATGTGGGTTGCCTACGTATCTCACATCCAGTGAGAATCAAACCAGCGTAGTTCTGCAAAGAAATAAACTAGATCAAAACAAGACTCTTTTATTTTTTCCAAGTAAACACCCTTTTTTCCTTTTTCAAAATTTCGGCAGAGTTTTGACACTATTTGAACATTGTTTTCTTTTTTTTTCTTTTTCACAATTTTTCAAAATTCTCGATTTCAGAAGCCGGTCATCATGCAAGTCTGAAGCAAATAAATGCATAAAACAAACAAGATGCAGCAGGATGGTCTTTTCACTTCAGGTTGCTTGTCCTAGACGGACCCAACCCCTGTGTTGAGTCCCCTAAGTCAAATGCAACATGATACAACATGCAACATGTTGGATTTGGCATGAGGTTTTGTTATACTAGGTTTATCTTGGGTGTTTGTTCTAGACCTGGCTTACCCGAGCGGACAACCCGAGTCGAGGAGCGTCAAGCGTTACCAGTAGTAGAACAACACTGGCTAGCTAACGGCTCTCCCGCCTAATCATGTGTGACTAAATCCTTCACCAGAAGCTGGTAGGCTAACTGGCTTTATCTCAAGATAGAATTTTTGTGATGCTGGTAGGCAAACACAACATAACTACGTATCAGGAAACTCAGAGAGGTGCGAGAGAGGACATTTTATAATACAATTCAACAATATCAAAGCGGTAAAAATTATCATTTTGCACATTTAAGCCCAATCATATAATGAAATCAGATAATAAATAAAGCCAAATACAATAATTATTCTAAGCTCGAATTCTAACCCTGAACCAGTGGTTCTGGGTTAAATTTTCCCCAGCAGTGTCGCCAGAGCTGTCACACCTCCTTTTTCACTACACCCGCAAGGGCGTTAGGAGTTTTTCCAATTAAAACAATCGAAACGGGATTTATTTAAAGAATTCAGAGTCGCCACTTGGGAGATTTATGGTGTCCCAAGTCACCAGTTCGAATCCCGAATCGAAGAAAGATTGACTCTGCATTATAGTCCGCGAACCAGAAATCCGAGTAAGGAATTCTGTTAACCCGGGAGAAGGTGTTAGACATTCCCGAGTTCCGTGGTTCTAGCACGGTCGCTCAAATATTATATTTGGCTTAAATTATCTGATTTTAACAATTATGAACCTATGTGCAAATTTTAACCTTAACCGCTTTTATTCATTTTTAAAGAAAATTGCAACATCATTAAACAAGTCTTGAACCACGTCACATAAATGCACCCGTGGTTTTTTGACATACTTTAACATCGTTGGGATTTGGATTTGGGTTACATAAATACGCACCCGAGTTTAGGGAGGTAATGTTATTAAAATACGCGCCTAAAGAGACTAACACATTATTATTTTGGGGAAGGCCGTGAAATTCGCTAAATGACCCATCCCGAAATCTAAGTATTTTAATATATACATTTAACGAGGGCCCCGAAATTTATGTGTTTTATTTAGCGAGACTCGTCCCGTTTTATTATTTTAAAGTACAAGCCTAGAGCAATCTATAGTTTTCTACTTAACTTATCTCTAAAATAAAAGAAAGGCCCTAATTAATTTGTTACTGGACTGATGCAAACTAGGCAATGTTTATGCACCAACATCCGTCCATTGGGCTCCGATGTAAGCCCTGCGGAGGGAATTTAAAACCAGATATACACCATAAAATCAACCAAAACAGACCTTGGCCTAGGCCTAAATGAGAAAGGGGCCAAAACTGGTCTGGGCCGTGCATCAATTATCATGAGGCCCAAACGTCTAGGGACTAGACTGTTAAGCCCTGTCTTTTACACTAAATGGAATTTCAATTTAATTAAGAATACAAATCTGATGAATCTATTACTAAAATTAATTAACCAGTAAAATTAATTCAATGCAACATTAAACATGAGTTGGAAAGCAACTGATTTCAGATTTCATGACCCACGTAAATTGCCTATGATCACAATTTCAAACATGCTGCATACTAGTTCAAATTTCAAATTCCCTACTATGACTCATTTTTATTAAAATGCTGACTCATGAACTTTGATTAAACACTAACGTGACCACATATGAGAATTAAAACTCGAGAATTAAAGATACTGGACGAAAATGGATTGCCTAAATTAACCTTACGAATTACATATACTTAACAATAATTTCTGATTTCAAATCTCATATCTACTTTTAACTTTCTGATTTCGAACCCACACACAACCACTCAAACTCAGAATTATAGATTAACTCACATCATCACTACTAAATATAAAGCCCCCATGATCAGAAGAAGTATCACACTACTTTAACAGTCTACAACCTAATGAATCACATCTTGAAAACACCATTTATACATATCTAGGAAAATCGGAAATTAACTGAACTAATAGAAACTATTCTGTTAGTCCAACATGGAATTATTACAACGAATACTCAACTAAACTCGTATGCGTTTCTAAATATCTAACACACACTTAACGGTTCAAATGCACAAACTTATGATTAACAGTCCATCAGTATGGTTATTACAGTATAATGAAAGCAGTAGATCAACAATAAACCTCCACTTCATTTATTTTCCAACTGGATATTTACATACATCGAGTTTCAGGACATGTACCTGGTATGTAGAACAGAAAAATGGGGTAAGCAATCAGCAACAGCAAACAACAAAAAATACAGCAGCGGAAAGTCTAGCACAATAGCTTCAACACCTCAATCCAGAAATCCCATCAACACGGAGAAAACCAGTAAAAATGGAGAAGAAAAATAGCTCGAAAATCTCTCTTTGTTTTCTATTTCTAGCTTTGAACTCTCTATGGTGTTCTTCCACTCTCAATATTTCAGAAAATTTCGTTCTATCTTTTTACTCTCTCCAAACTGAATTCTGCCCCTATATATCCAGTGTAGCCAGAGTGTATATCTAATGTATACCGTTCTCTCCGCCCCCTTCTTTTTTCTTCTCCTCCTATTTGTTCTCCTCTTTTTTGAACCCCCTTCTTCCTAAATTTTCTCTTCTATTCGAAAATTTAAAATATTTTATTATTTTATTATTTTTTTAATTAAAAGAAATCCTATTTACAAATTGCTTTTATTTTTTTTAGAAAAAGAAATACCACCTTTATTTACTTTTATTTTTAAAATTCCAACTTTAATTACTTTTATCTTATTTAAAATCCCACTTTTTTTTATTTTTTTAAAAGAGAATCTTACTTTATTTAACTTTTCTTTAAAAAACAAATCACTTTCTTTTGCTTTTCTTTTAAAAATTATACTTTCATTTACTTTAAAATTTTTAAATTTTTAGATACCTTTATATTTATTTTTTAATTCTAACTTTATTTTACTTTTTATTTTTTTAAAATTTCCACAAAACTTTTTTTCTATTTTAATTTTCTACATTCTTTTAATTTTTTTAAAAAGAGAATTCCACCTACTTTTACTTTTATTTTTTTATTCAATACTTACCTTTTCTTATTTTTTAAATCACTCCCGAAATTTTAAAAAAAAAAAATTCGGATTTTGTTTTTTTATATAAAAATAAAAATAAATAAATAAATAAATAATATTAATAGTAATAATTCACCTTTTAAATTTTTTGTATTTTTATCCTATAATAAAAAGTGTAATAAAGCTAAAATAATAGTAGGTTAAAACCCCCTAAAATATTTACACAAAAGAAGTGATAAAAAATTAAATATTGTCAAAAACTAGGTGTTCACACCCGCCATACCAATCAATACATATCCAAAGCATACCGACCATATAGGCAACTCCGGAGTAAGTGGAGTGCACCAACACCTTCGTTGAGCTGATAGCCTACTAGGAGGGCTGTCAACCTATCAATCGGGACCTGCGGGCATGAAATGCAGCGTCCCCAGGCAAAAGGGTCGTCAGTACAAATAAAGTACCGAGTATGTAAGGTAAGAAAGCATAAATAAGAACAGTAATATAAAGAGAGATAGGGGAGATACAACCTGTAACATCTGAGTGCCTCTGGGGGCTAGTGACATGAAATGCATAATACATATATATACATAAAATTTTAAAAAGCATACGCCTTTGTGGGCATCATCATCATCATATCGTAACCGGCCTCAAAGAGGACTCGGTAAAAACGAACCCGGCCATCATAAGGCTCGATAGAATCGTACCCGGCCAGGTGGAGCTCGGTAAAACCCAACTGATCAGTGGTTTCACAATAGGTGCCATACCCGGCCGACTATAGCGCGGCTCAGTAGAGTAAAATAGATACATATAGATAATGCATGCTCGACTCATGGAATCATGTTCTAGACCTTTCAGAGTGATGTAAGGTCATTGCACCTTCGATTAACATTATGGACATCATACTATCAATATGAACCTTAGTAGGATTTAAGGATCATACACACTTGTTTAGAATAACTTTATAAGGAAAGAACAACATAGACAATCTTAGTTTCTACGAGTAGATCCATTATGAATTAACGTACCGTTTATGTTCATGTCACTTTAGATCATGCCAAAAGAAAGAAGTAAGTACCTTAACATACCTTAAACCCGTTGAGTCCTTAATCCCTTCCAAGCAACTCTTCAAACAAGTCAACTCAATCTATCACAGTATAAGGAGATTCAAAATCAGTGCTGAGCAAAGGCTAGGTCTATGACTTAAGCTAGTAGCTCATTTACGTAAATTTGGGCAGCATCTCCCTTGTAACAAGGGCCTCCACCAATACCATATACCAACAACAACAACCAGAGAAATCCATCAACATATAAATGTCAATAACAAGACACCATATAACAACAACAAGTCACAACTACTTTACGACGAGCGGCAAACTCCAATTGGAATCCGTATAACCCATATCACCCCTTATAGACTTCTTACATTGACGTAAAAGTATTATTAACATGATAATGAAGTCATTAATCAATGATTCCATCCTTATACCATATATTTATAACTAAGTAAACAATCCACAACTCCAACTATCTTCAATTAGTAACTTTGTTCACTAGTCCATGTGTACTCCATCCATTTAACTTAATCAACATCAAGATAACCTTAAGCACATGCAAGAAAACAATAAACATATCTCCTACAGTAACTTCAAGTCGAAATCCAAGTTATATTCAGCTTACAACAACCCTCAATGGCAATACAACACCATAGAAGTGACTTAAGCTAATCCAAGTATATCTTGTAGTTTATCATCCTAACAACTTAACCAACTTACAATAAAGCTTAAGCACAATTAGTAGGCTGTTATACTCACCTTAGATAGCAGCAAAAACTTGGAATTTCATCCAAATACAGCCCACAACAATCCTTAATGAAAACACAACATCAAAGAGGTGTTATTATTCACTTTTGATGTTGAAATATGGCGTAATCCATTTGCAAGACTTGAAATAGCCTAGGGTTGATATGAAACCCATGAGAGAGTATTTTACAGAGCATAAACCACTTAAAACAACCTCCTACACGAGCTGGAACCACCCAAAAATCAGTAACAACAAGAAGAAAAAGAAACTTACTAGCGCCACGGAATTCCCGACACTTGATTTGTGTTGTTTGCCCTTTGTTTGGGTCTTGGATCATGAGAGAACCTTGAGAGAGTGTTTCTAGGGTTCTAAGGTCTGAAATATGCTGAAAATAATGACTTAAAACGGGGTTGAGACATCTTATATATATCCCTATGTCTTAAACCGCCCATGTGGGCCCCATAGAGAGCTGCTTGGCGCAGTCTCGCGAAAATGCGAATATCTCTCTAGTCCGATGTCGTATTGATGAACGGTTTAATGCGTTAGAAACTAGACTCGTAGATATTCAATTTGGTAGGTAGATAATCCCTTGATTACAAATATATTGGGAGAAAAGTGCATCTACATTTGACCTAAATTTTAGCAAATTTATAAATGTAACTTGTGATGACCTTTACCAACTCTTGTTCCACAACTTGCTTGCCTTAAAAATGTATAAAATGAATATCATACGACTAAAATAACTCATAGAATAAACTCCTTATCATGTTAAGAACCCTAACCTCACCCCAAATTACATGTTATAACATTCCAAACTTGTCGACTTTCGACGAAACTTATTTTCTTCAATTGGTTTAGCTTCTAAGATTTCCAACCCTCTTGGTACTCGTTATTCATGATCTTAAATATTTGTAACCTCTAAGTTAACATGATTAAGTTACTTTATTTTCTTCCAAATATAATCTCATTTCCGAGGTTACATCAATGACTTACGACGTACTCTCACGTATGAAAACTTGGGGTGTAATTGTAAACCTAGAGCTCGTGTATCTGGCGAGGGACGACAGAGGAAGAAGATTCAATCTGAGCCAACAGTTGCTTGTTTTCTACCTCTAATGCTGCAACCCGATCTCCCAGAACTGATGTCTCATGATCAACCTCGCTAATGTGCTCCTCGAGCCTAGCCTCTCTGAGGGTGGTTGTTACCCTCTCCGACTTCTGTTCAGATTGAAGGACGCGGATGGTTTCCTCCAAGGCCGTTGCCCTCGTCGAAGCTTCGGACTAAGCATTATCGATGCCCTCCAATCCAACGACCTTGCTCTCTAGTGCCTCCAATTTCCCCCTCCATTTCTTGCCCATCGCCTCGACCCTAATCAAATTCTGATCCATCTTCGATTGCATCAACGTCAATTTTTCCTGCAGATGCTCGTACTCTGCGGCGACCCCTTTGCCCAACTCGATTTCCTCATCCTTAAGTCGAAGTTGCTCCTCGAGTGCACTCTTGCTGCGGACAACTTGCATCAACTCCTGATCTCTTTTCTCTAACTCTTCCCCAAAGGGCTCGATCACCAGGGTTCGTCCTCAGCTGCTCATGCAGCTCGTGACACCTATTGCGATAGCGACGATACTTCTCCAACATCTTTAAGAAAATTTGGTCCCGGATGTTGGCCCTACGAATAGTCTCCACTTCCACCAAGTACGTCTGAAAAACAAAGACAGGGTCAGAGCAATGTTGTCAGAATTAATGAAGAAATACGAGAGTGAAGCATAATGTACCCTTAAGCCCATAGTGGCCACCTCATCCATTAGACAAGCATCAGGAACAGTTCGAAGAGCTTCATTTTCAGCTTCGGAACACAACAGGCTAATGTGCGGCATCGGGTCCTCCCCTTCCGCCAAAATATTGACACCAGAAGGGATCTGCAAAATACGAGTCGAGCCCCCCCGCATGAACCACTGAGTGGGTAACACCTTCTTCAAACATCCTAACATCGTCAGGGTCCAGATCCGACTCTGACTCATAGCCGTCGATCACCACGTCCTTTCCCCTTTTAGCATTTGAATAAGTACGACCCGCCGCAGAAGATGAGGGTATGTCCGAAATTATTGCGGCGGCCCCAGATGCCGAATTTTCCATCGCGAGAGGTTGTTGCTCACCCACAATAGTAGGAACCTCTGATCAGGGAGACTGTAGGAACTTTTGATTGCCGATCACGGGCATCAGCGACTCCGGCAGCCGGTTTCGTCCTTACGGAGGCAACGACAATGACACCCTCCCTAGAGCCCGTCGTCGGAGAGTCGTCCAGATGAATCACTATTGGGGGCACCGTCTCAAACTCTACTCTTCATCTCTTTGACGATACTTCCTCCTCTCCTGTAGATGGTGACTCATCCGCTGGGCGAGTGACACCGATCGGCACGTCGTCATGAGAGACGACCCTCACAGGAGTAACCAAGGCCGTAGATTCAACTGAAGCAACCCTTGATGAAGGTCGAGTAGGGGTTACCGCGATAGGGTAAACAACGGTGGCTGGCGAAAAGCTAACGGAGGAGCCCTCGCTCTCACCACTCTCCCAGACAATGACAAACGATGCATAAGAGGCTGAACAAAAAAAAAAGAGTGATTGGCAGGCAAAGGCGTCATCTCACCTGTAAGAGGCTTGCACCCAAACCTCTCATGAAAGGTCGACCATATGCGGATTCCCACTGTATGGAGAAGTATGGCCTCCGGCCACTCGCGGATGCCTTCGACAGGCGGATGGGCTAATCTCTCAGTTGCAAAAAAGTGATAAAGCTTAGTACTTACAAGAAAACGGTCGAGCATTTCACCGACTAAAAATGCAGACTTAAGCGTAAAATTCCATTTATCGGGGAATCCCATTGGGTCCTCCACAATATGCTCGATCTGTACATAAAGGTAATTCTCATAGAAACAATAGTTTGTCCTATCGTCCATCTTCACCACCAGACCCCTCGACCCCCGAGGACGCATATGAATCATCGAACCACGAATAAGTTGAGGAGCAAAGATGTTGAGCATATGGTCCAAAGTGACCTCACAACCAGCAAGTTCCACATACTTGAGCAGCATAAGGAACAACTTATACAAATATGGTGAAAGTTGGGCGGGGCACACTTCATAATAACGGAAAAAATCCACCACCAACAAGGAAAGAGGAAGTGTGTACCCACCGATGAAGGGGTAGGCATAAAACATGCAATATCCGGGACGGTCGAAGTGAACAATGTCTTTCCCCTCCACCGACCGCATATCGACGTAATTGGGGATTCTCCACTTTTTTTTACTCTATAATTCTCCTTTCCCTCTTGACGGAGGGGATAGGCTCTGGCTCCGCTCCGCCGCTTACATTGAAGTCGGCCGCCTCTCTCCCGGGGAGAGGCAAGATCTCAATCACTGAGGGAACTTCCTCCTCTTCCACCGATCCGCTTTTTCGGTAACCTGAGCTACACTTTTAGGTACCGGATTAGCAGTAGGGAGATTGTCGCGAGAAGAATCACCAGCCATTTTTAGCAGAACACGCCAAAGAAGTAATAAAAAGGAGAGATAAAAGATTTCAGTGAGCAAGGGGTAAGCAGAGATTTGGAGTATCAGAGAGAGATATATCTGCAAAACTCTCTCAAGCAAAGGATGAAGAAGTTTGTTAGTTGAATAAAAGAGACATAAATCCCCGGAGCACAAAACCCAAGAGCCACCAATCGAATCTGATAGGGCACAAAATGTTTCGGTTCCCCAGAAATGGGTGTAATAATAACCATGACCACGAACAACGTCTCGGTTCCTAATGACGTCTCGATTTTGAAACCGTCATGACGATCCATGGGTATAAGTGTAATGCCATCAATCCACCCAAAAGTCTACAAAACGGTTAAGGAGTGGAGCGTCTTGAGCCATATTTCTCTCGAACTCATAATAGTCATGATCCGTCTGTCGAGCCCGATAAAAGATGGCCCCAACAGACGGAGGGACTAACTGTATTGGTTAAAATCTGACCGTCACGACCATGCTGACCGACATGTCATTTAAGTAACCAGGCGACGACAGATAATACGGTCCGATCCACGCCCACTTCCTGACGGTCGACGAGTTTGCAAAAGTAACGACTCAAAGCACAACTAAGATATATCAGTGGCAAAGAGATACCAAGTCAAGGGGAGAGCGAGGAGGCTCTAACTATATATAGCCATAGAAAGCTCTCAAGAATGGGGGCTTCTCGAATTTCTAAAAGAAAAGAAGAGAAAAACTTCCTCCTGGTATTCAAAAGAAAGGAGGTTGAGACCTCGGAAAAATCTGTAAATCCACTTTCTCATCAATTGATGAGAAAGATAATGTTGAATCCTAATAAGATCTGTGATATTCCTTCCATCTCATGTGCATTCATTGTTGTTAGCCTTTCGATCTGGAATTAATTATGTCTGACTAAGATTTACCCCTTCATTTTTGATTGATTTGTTAAAAAAGGTTTTAATATCTTTTGAGTTAAACAACATGATGTGACAAACATTTGGTGGAAGTGCAACATATGTTTCAACATGTTTCCAATTTGAGCTGAGTTGGGTGGAACATACGACAATTTTGTTCATAAAATGTTCACACTAATTTCATGTAATTTATAGGCCATGGTTCAAATCGTGAAATCAACCACTAATATCCGCGTTAAAATAGGCTGTCTACATCAACCCCGCAAGACTGCCAAAGGCCGATGTTGGTTACTACTAGTGGCAATTGTTCTAGGCTAGGAGGTCCAATTCCTCCTTTCCTTTGATATTGTTAAAGGGGCTGCAGGTAATGATTTCCGAATAAATTCCTTTCTCTTTCCCATCATTGAACAAAGGAGATCTTGACAAAAATTTCTACGTCAAATCTCGTCATTTGAAAATGGTTGAAAATGGGGATAAGAGAAGTCGCTTTGTATGTAGACACTAAGGGGTCGTTTGGTAGAGTATATCAGAATAGTGCGGGATAAGGTGTATTAGTAATGTAGGGATTAATAATGCATGGGTTAGTAATGCAATCATTAGTTATGCAGATATTATTTCTTATCTACTTATTGGTGTGGTGTATTAAAAATTATATGCATTGCATAATTTTTAAGAAAAATAGTTGTTTACAAAAATGCCCTCCATATTCTCTATCTTTAAGGGACTTTAAGAATAATTTTGTCTTTAACCATACTAATGCATGCTTTAAAATTCTTGGTATTACTAATGTCATGGTTTTCAATGCATTACTTATACACAAGTTAATACCAAGTGTGATGTATAACTAATACAAGCATGAGTAATACACAGGTCGAAAAAATGTATCAAACAAGGTATTAGTAATGCACAGAATTAATGCTTGCATTATTTTTTCTAATACTTCCTACCAAACGACCCCTAAATTTACTTGGAATAAAGAAATATATATTCATACGGACACATCAGTCTATGCCTGCAATTGAATACATATATGTTGGTGCAAGAGGCCACTTTGTAGGTAGACTTACCTCTTATCAGCAACTAAATTTACTTGGAATAAGGAGTTATACGTTCATGCTTGATGAGTCCGGAACCAAAATGTGCTTCTTTTGGGCAAGTAGCACCTTAATAGGTGTAAAAAAAATGACATTTTTATATATAGCGCCCAAATATTGGGCGCTATATATTAACGTTAACTGTGCCGTTAATATATAACGCCCAATATTTAGGCATACATACAAAGTTGACACTAACAGGTATAGCGCCCAAATACTGGATGCTATACATAAAACTTTATGTATAGCGTCCAGTAAATGGGCTCTATATACCTTTTTCCTGGCCCCACCAATAATTCATGACTTCAATAAGCGTATAATGCCCACTTTTTGGGCGCTATATATATATAAAAAAAAATCCCGGCTAGCCATTTCCTATATAAAGAGGTTAGGATTGTATAGAAATTCATTCAATTTTTTTTAACTCTTGTTGAAACATTTATTGTTAAATTCTCCAGCATTTTTTCATTATGTCTGAAGAGCGTAGAATACGAGTTTCATTATATTGGGGGGTGAGGTTGTGATGGAGAATAACTCTATGGGTTAAAGTTTACCTGCTCAGTGTCATGTTAAATTGCCACTTAAAATGGAGTACGATAAATTGATATCATTGTTATGCAAAAAAATGAGTGTGAGGAAACGTTCAGTGATTCTTAAAGTAACCGGAAGATATCCGTATTCCGTCACTCCGCAAGGGGTTGCTTTTTACTCGGAGTTTAACATCGACGATGATGAAACTTTTAGTGATTTTTTTATGACTCCGGATGAATGCCGGGAATTTCTTGTAATCACAATATTGGAGATGTACGTGAAGGTCGAAGACGTTCCAAAAAACGAGGTTGTGCGTAGTAGAGATAACCCCCAGTCATCGAGTGGTTATTCTGGAGCAATTTTTGCCAGACAGGTTCCGGATGAAAGAGTTTTCTTGATTTAAACTTATCATCGCCGGCGAATGAGCAGCGATAAAATAATTTATACCCTGCTTTCCATAATTCACAAGACGAGTGGTAAAATTCAATTTTCATTTGTGTTAATTATGTACATTTTTGGTGTATTGAATTTGTATTAACGCTCATATATTTAAAGGGGGTACCAGCCGGATATGAATTTTAAAAGTGGCCCATCTGGTAGTCACCACCTAATTGAAAACGTCCATCATGGAATTTCATCACATTACGACTTATAAGTTAAGTGATATAACCACACGGAAAGCATTTATTAATTCAATAACTTATATTTTTTTGGTTGTGCAGTGAAAACGAGCAAGTTGAACCACCCGTACTCACTCAATTGCCCGAAAACGACGTATTATATCGTGATCTGGCATATGCACAGAGTGAGGAACAAAACAGTGATTACGATAACAATGCCGATGAATCCGAAGATGAGACAACCTTTTCTCGTGAGGATGGTGATGCACAAGATGAGGAGGAAGGACCTGATTTGAAGAGAGACCCCCAAAGACGAAGAGTGTACGAGTCCGAAGTGTCGTTTCATTCAAGGGAGATTCCTTACATTGATAACTTGCCAACCGTGCCGGATGTGGAAGCTCTGACAAGGTATTTTGATAAAATCCGGACAACAATGTGGGATGAGTCTAGACCAACGGTGCTTGCAAAGGGGATGCTTTTTCCTGATAAAGCGCGCGTAAGCAGGGCTTTTAAAATGCACAACATAAAAGAGTGTCGTGAGATGCAGGTATAGGAGTCAAGTCCGATGGTATACAAGGCTGTTTGTCTCAGGTGGGTTTGGCCATGTAATTGGATGTTGCGTGCGACCAAGAAGAAGACAGGTATGTGGAAAGTGGGTAAATACATTCCCACCCACACATTCGAAATGGACACATTCAATGGAAATCACTTCAACTTGGATATTGACTTGATTTCTCTTGTACTTATTCCGCACCTCGAAGCGTCCATAAGGAATAAAATCAAAGAGTGCATTACATCAGTCCACCAGGAATATGGCCATACCATTACGAAAAGAAAGGCATTTCTCGGGCGTAAACGAGCGTTTGAAATTGTCTACGATAATTGGGATACATCATTTGCATCTCTGCCAAAGTACATGGCCGTACTGCAGCACTTTAACCCCGAGACAGTTGTTGAATGGAAGCTTGAGCGGAGTCTAGGAACACTAGAATACATATTCAATTACGTGTTCTGGGCGTTTAAGCCAGCAATTGATGGTTTTTCACATTGCCGGCCCATAATATCCATAGACAGAACTCATGTCTATGGAAAGTACGATATCAAGCTATTGATAGCCGTGGCAGTAGATGCTAATGGACAGATATTTCCTCTAGCTTTTACTGTTTGTGCCAATGATAGCACAGAGACTTGGACGTTGTTTTTGAACCACTTGAAAGAGCACGTTGTCAAACAACGTTCAGGTATTTGTCTAATATCTGATCGGCACGGTGGTATATTACGTTCTATGGAGAACTTGCCTGCATGGCAAGAACCTTATGCATACCACCGTTACTATGTGAGACACTTTAAGGCCAATTTCCAGAAGGCACATCCCAACTAGGATCTAAATGATTTGATCTGGATGGCAGCAACAGACCACTAACAACATAAATTCTAGAGGCATATGGATTCTATCAGGCAAGAAGATGAAGCAGCCTATTGTTGGTTAATGCGACATCACCTGGAAAGGTGGACTTTATATGCAGATGGTGGCAGACGATAGGGAATTATTACTACAAACGTGTCAGAGTCCTTCAATGGGTTATTGACGTCGGCAACAGGATTTCCTGTCACAGCCATAGTGCGGATGTCGTTCAAGCAGATGGCGGAGAGATTTGTTGAACGGTCTGCAGTTGCAACGGAATTGATGGAAATGGGTGTTGAATTTATGCCAGTGCCGATGCAGATATTTGAGAAATACAGACAACGAGCACATTGACAATCATTTTTGTAGTATGATAATGAAAGAGGTGTTTTTGAAGTTCGCACCGCTATCCATAATAATCGGGGTAATAATGCACATACTATAAATGAATCAGCAAGGTTATGCTCATGTGGGAAATGATCCATCTACCACATGCCTTGCTCACATGCCATCAAGTATTTTCAACGTATTGGTTATGCGGAGACCAACTATGTTGATCAACAATATAGTGTTTCCAAGTACCTAAACACATATAATGGCCAGTTGCAGCCAGTGGGTGCTGAGCATTATTGGCCTCTGAAACTAATTAAAATTGTGTGTAACAAGTCCTATTTGCATAAAATACAGGTGCAGAAGATAACGCGTATACGGAACCAAATGGATGTTAATGATACCGTTTATGCACGCAAATATGGTATGTGCTCGCAAACAGGACCCGACCGTCGTAAATGTCCTTCAGCTGGTTTGGGTGACAAAACTAATCAAGCTCGTGGTGGGTTTTCTTCTAGTGTACCTAACTACCCATGAGTTGATGTTGTAATAATTAGTTGTTATGTCTATGTTGCAAGATTTATGAAATAAAATTATGCTTGTTAATTATGATTTGTACTTTCCCATTTTACCTATTTAAATAATAATTTAATAAAACTATATGTATATTTAGCGCGGTTAAATATACAGTTTTGTATGTATTGTCTTGTCAAACTAAAAAAGCTGACCAGCTGACATAAAGTTGTCTTGTCAACATCATGATATTTAACACGCAAAATATGGCGCCATTAGATAGTACGTTATGTATTTAACGCGGTTGAATACTACGTTATGTGTGTGTTGTCTTGTCGAACTGAAAAAGCTGACCAGCTGACATAAAGTTGTCTTGTCAACATTATGATATTTAACACACAAAATATAGCGCCATTACATAGTACGTTATGTATTTAGCGCGGTTGAACACTACGTTATGTGTGTGTTGTCTTGTCGAACTGAAAAAGTTGACCAGCCGACATAAAGTTGTCTTGTCAAAATCATGAAATTTAACACGCAAAATATAGCGCCATTACATAGTACGTTATGTATTTAGCGCGATTAAACACTACATTATGTGGGTGTTTTCTCGTCTATAAATAAAGGGTTCATTGTAGTTATTTTGTGTGCTCAAAATTTACTAAAAGCAAATATTTCATTAAAAGTAAGTTTTTTTTACTAAAAGCAAATATTTCACAAATGGCTCAACTTCTTCGTCCACCAAAGTACAAGTGTGGAAAAGCATGCTTGATGCAAAATTGTTGGGACGGTGGTGAAGTTGGACGCCGCTACTGGCACTGTATGAACCAGTTTTACAAGGTTCTCGACGAACCTATTTGTGATTTTGAGGAATAGGTTGATGAACCATGTTATCAGGAATGCTACAGAGAACAACTGCAATATCTTCATAATGTATGTTTAAGAAAATGGGAACATGAAAAAGAAAGCAATAGAATTATTGCAGACTTGAGGGCAAAACTGAAAGAGGTGGGAGAAGAAAAATGGAAAACACAATGGAAATGTGAAGCACAAAAGGAACGTAAAAAAAATATAAAAAGTAATGGGCATATTCGATTAAATATTTAATGTATACAAAAATATTATTTATACCAAATAAAAAAAAGGAAGACCGAATCAATGTGTCCCGCATCCAGTGTGTCTCAATGCAGCCGCTGGCCTGAGGTGCAGCCGCTGGCCTGAGGTGCATCCCCTACCCCTGTGTGCGCTATCAGGATCATCATCATCATCAAGTCGTCTCCTTATAGCCGGATGCGGTGCAAGATGACATGTATCAGTGGTGCTGTCAGGTCCAGTAGAAGGCTACATAATAATATGAAACTTAGTGTAGAAAACTACATAACAATTCACAATAATTTATATTGTCTTACCATCATCGTGTCTGGATCCTGAATGTAGTCATCTGTCGCAGCATCGCATGAATCCTTAAAAAGGAAATTAATAAAGTTAAAGAAAATAAATAAGTTACAGTTAAAACAAATTCAAATTCAATACTAATAAACTCATACCTGTGCATGTGATGTGGAGCCATAACTCAGTCGGCGCCCACTATAAAAATCTCGAGTCGGTCGATCGTCATCAGTGGTAGACAGGAGTAGGAAGTATCTATCCCAATCCACTCCCGATGGGGTCACCTGCGATGGCACTGGAGTGCGATAAATTCCAAGGCTGTAAGACAGCATGTCCGTCTCACGCATGCCACCTGCCATATCAGCAACAACATCATCAGCAGGAGCCTCAACGCCCCCTTGCTGGGGGCCACCTCCTCTCCGCCCATGACCACGTCGTCCGGCACCACCAGTTCATCGGGCACCACTAGCTCGTGGGGTACCACGACCTCGCTGGTACTGTGCTGGGTCCATATAATCAGCCTCGTGTGCCAAATGCTGATCCGATCGGGCTTGCTGCAGTGTCTGGGCAGCCACATCCATGAATCAGCGACTATACTCCTGCATGGCCACATGATCGTGGATATGACTCTGCATCTGCCGCCCCATATGATAGACGGTATGCAATCTAATTGCCTGCACAAAGTAAAAAATATAAACTACATATTTGGCACTAAATTATAGGTATATAATTAATAATAACAGAAAACATACCAGGGCCTCGTGTCTCCCGGCGTATGGGACGTACCAACCGTGTGCCTGATGAACTAGGTTCCCGATAAAAAGTCGGGATATAGTGCGGTACCATGCCATATAATGTTGAATAGGAAAGTGCTGTGGAGGTGGGGTCAAGTCTCCTCGCCTGTCTCAAATACCCAACTACTCGTCAAGACATGCCATAAATGTGTCGCCCGCCCTAGACCGATCATCCCTCTCATAATGTAAAGCAAGCCATGCAGGTAGACTTGGTATAGGCTGCGACAAGCCAAACCAATGAAATGCCCGCTCGGGGGCATGATGCTCGACAATATCGAGGCATATGAGCAGGACAGAAGCCCTCCAAATATGTCGGCCGAACGTGCAATACGCTGGCAGGGTACCTATCACCTCATCGTTGTACGGCGTCCAGATGAACTATCAAATAAGAACACAAACCGTTAGTATGCGCAACACTAAGTTAATCTATAACAAGTAAGTTTAGTTAGATATTCACCTGTGCGTCCTCCAACAGATCCAACACATCCCTGCAGAGGGGGAGATTATGATAGAAATCATACTCTCGTGCAAGAGTACGACACATAAGGAATTTCTACATTAGCCGGTAGTTGTGGTAGAGGTGGCTGAAACTGCAGAAATCGCTCCCAGGCACAAACCTAACATACAAAGTTGACGTAAACTATAAGATTAACTATAACTAGGTAGAATTGTAACTAATGGACATATTGTGAGCACGTGATTTTTTCCCTATATATGAATTATTCCCAAAAAATTCAAACAAAATGATTTGTTCTTTATTTTTACAATTTTTGTGTATTTTTGTGTCATTCTCTGATAATTGTTTGCATTTTTTGCGCATGTTAATTCATATGAAAATACAAAAAAAATATGCATTTGCATTTAGGATCTAATTTTATATTTTTAGGATTAATTTGGGGTTAATTCGTTTTAGAATAAAACATAAAAATCACAAAAAATAGTTCACTTATGCATTTTAATTGTTTTAATTGCTAATCCATCACGAAATAGTTTTAGGGAGTTAATTAGTTTAATTTGAAATATATTAGGACTTTATTTTTATTTGGTGCATGTTTACAAAATTAGAAAAAATAAATACAAAATTACAAAGTGGAAAACAAAATACATAAAAGAAGTAAAAGAAGAAAAATAAGAACAAAAAGGGTTGCTCATTTGGGCCCAATAACCCCAGCCCAAGAGAATTAATTCCCTTCCCATGACCCAAGCCCAAGTCCCTTGATCCGGTCCGCTTCAGGTATTAAACAAAAACGACGTCGTTCATCAAGCGATCCCGGACATCCGTTTCTTTCATCCAACGGTCAAGGATGCTTCATCAATTTTTAATAAAATTGTCCAAACAATAGATTAACCTAAGACCCTGTTCGTATCATCTCTAGCCCTTTCACTTCTCACCACCGTCCGCCGCCACCGGAAGCCACTGTGCGGCGGCGCCTGATGTCCAAACCCCACTAAAATCTTACCACAACATCCCTCTTCCTCCCTCATCATGAATATATGGATCTTTTCTATCAAATCCCACTGCAATCCTCCAAAATCCCCAAACCCTAGAGACCACCCCTTTTTCCCACCGCCTTGGGGTGGCGGCGCCACCATAGAACGCCACCATAGAACGCCACCAAATTCACACCCCTGTACCGCCTTGACACCCCCTTTACGAATCCGCCTTTATCTTCCATTGAGTCTCACTGGAGGTCGTCAAATAATCGTTTCCACCACCGACTAGTCGAGTTTCATTGCCTGCTTGGTTTGTTGGTTCAAGTCCGGTCAACTAGGTATTTCCCCTCTTCTTTCGACTCTGTTTGTAATGTTTCTTTTTCATCTTTTTCTTCCTTCTTCTGTTTTCATTGTTTTGCTACTTCATCCCCGTTTTCTCTATTATTTTTATTGCTTTTATTTGTTTCATAAGTTCCAGGACGTTGTGTGCAATTGTTTAATAGTATAGACTTAGGGTTATTTGTTAGAACCGTTTAAGTTTGGCTTACTTTTGCTTTGAGTGTTAATAAGTAAGCCTTTTTGTTCTTTTTTTTTTTCTGATTTTTGATTTTTTCTTTTAATCTGTTTGTTTTAGCTTTAATCAGTAAACTCAAAATATGTTTTAGATTTAAATTAGGGCCTTAGGGTTTCAATTTAACTTTTGTTTGGATGATTTGTTTTGATTCTGGTTGGATTTAACTATGTCGAATTCTTATAGATTAGTTTAATAATGATTCGATAGTTTTAATTTTGTTGTTACTCCAGATTCTAGGGTAATTTGGCCTTCAGATTTACCTTACTCTGGTTTTAATTGATATTATTTGAATTTCAATAATTGATATTAGCTAGGGTTAATTAGTTTAATTGGAAATTTATTTATAGTTAATTAGAATATTCTTTAGATTACTGCTTAGCTTTAATAAATATAGGTTTGAGGATAAAATTGGTTAGATAAAACAGGTTGGTAATTTTAGGAGAAGTTTGAGGGTATTTTAGGGATTGAAAATGGTATGTTTTGCCAAAATGGTAATTTTAGAATGCAAGTAAGGGTACTATATATATATTTACAATGGCATAGGAATAGGGTAGATGAAGGTAGAACCTTCCAGGACATTCCAAATGGGATTTTAGTGTAAGTTTTAATAATTTTGGTAGTAGTAACTTAAGTAGAAAGTCAGGAAATAAGGGACATGTAAGCAAAAATGAAAATTAAAAAAAGGACTAAGGTTGAAAAATTGAAAATCTAAGGGCTGCCCTCATTTGTGCCTATAAAAGGGCATGCCCTTTACTACATTCATAAGTTTGGAGCCATAAAATTCCCCCCAAAATCCTTTTAACAGATCTGATCCTGATTTTGAATTTAAAATCATAGAAAGTTCAAAATTTCCTTCTAGATCCTAGTTCTATACAGAAAACAAACAAAAACAATAGAAAAATCCAAAAATTTCAAAAGTTACTGTTTTATCGAGTTTATGTGGATGTGTTTGTCACGACCCAAAATCCACTCAGGGTGAGTGGCGCCGGACACCTCTGTCCAGCCACCCAACTAACTCATCAATTAATTCCTCTTTTAATACTTTTAAAAATCTCAGGTTTTTCCTTCCATTTTTTTTTATATAAAAGTTCACTACTAGAATTCAAATTTAAATAATAATAGTTAGAACAAATCCGTCGTAAACCCTCCCAGAAACCTGGTGTCACAAGTACATGAGCGACCACTGATAAGAGAAATGAAATACAACATCCGCCCGGAATACAGTGGGCGGAAAGTAAATACTGTACATTGGAAGGAAGTACTCCAGCTGCGGTCGCCTCAATGATGCAGCTCACCTAGTCCCAGCCTCATCCATGCTGCTACATCCAATAGGCTGCTAAACATATCAACCAATCCCAAAACACATTCCGGACTTGCTCGAGGCTTCAAATTACATCAAACAGCGCTAAAATCACGAATTACACCCCAAATTCAAGTTTATGAACTTTAAGATTTCCAACTACTATTTCTGATGCCGAAACCTATCAAATCACGTCCGATTGACTTCAAATTTTGCACACAAGTCATATTTGACATT
>MU777013.1:66919-79427 GCA_026770625.1 Nicotiana glauca | reverse complement strand
CAAAGTCAACTATATCAATATAAATATCAAAATTCATCAAATTTTTCACAAAATTCATATATTTCAACATAAAAAATTTCCGGCTTCGCGCCCAGACTGTGCACGCAAATCGAGATAACTATAAATGAGGTTTTTGAGGCCTCAGAAGCTCGAAATGGCTGAGAACACAATTGATGACCCCTTGGGTCGTCACATAAAATACTCACATTTAGTTACTAAAACCCTACTTTCAACATTCAACTTAAAACCCTACTTTTAACACCTATCTTGGTATCCCTACCTTCAACCCTTACATTGCACGATTTTTTTTTCCAGAAAATTTTAACATTCAACTGCAACCAATTTCTAATATTAACTTCAACCGAATACTCCAAGAGTTCATTGTAAAATTAGTGCAACCGTTCCATCTACCCATTTAACTTCCTTATAAAGCATTTACTAGATCTTACAATACATTAACCTATTTAAATTCCCTATGAATCATTTACTATTATGTTATATTATTATTATTATTATTATTATTATTATTTTCTGTATTTTTGCTCTTTATTCCCCTTTCAATATTTTTGTATATTGAAAGGGTAGATATAAAGGAAACTGCCACCATAAGGAAGAATTAACAAACAAAAAAAAAGTATTTACTAAGCATTCCATTAAAAAAGAAAAAAAGAAGACCAATATGACGATTGTAATTTCATAACATTAGCACATCAACATACATGAAATTAAAATATAGTAAAGGGGTAGAAAAATACAATACAAATCCTAATCAATTTCAATCGGATTATTATCAGAAGTTCCTTCTCCCTTCAATTCAACATTGAAGTCAACATATAGTGGTGCAACATCAACCAACGTAAATTTGACGGTGAAACCTCGCTTGACATAATTGTCCAAAACAAAAAGTTTTCAGCCTGTCTTGAACCTTCTTCTATCACCAACGCTCATATCTACATACCACTCTTTGCCACAATAGTAAAAAAACGCGGTGTCTACTGTTGGGGGGAGATGCTTGTAGATTTTTTTTGGAATATACTTTTAAAAAAATATTACTATTAAGTTTCAGAAAATATGAAACTGAATCAACATATACAATACTGACACATATATTTCTGGAGTTAAGGTATAAGAAACAAAAGTATTTTATGTTTAAAAAAAATCAGTTAGGATTAATTCAAGAAGTTATTGTAATATTAAAAGAAATAAAGTTTAAAAGACATAATAATTTACCAGATCGTCGTAGTTGATGTATGAATCAGTCATAACCAATTTAAATATTGGAGGACTCTCTTCTTCATTAGTACTGCTAGTAGAAGAGTAAGATAGGACTCGTTTGGTAGAGGGAGAAGCATCCATAATTTAGGGTTTGTAGGTGAGTGTTTTTCTCATAGTTTACGGTTTGAGTATGAGACTATATATGGGATGCCAACCCAGTCCAAAAAATATTTTAAATTTGAGCGGCTTTTTTTTGTTCAATTTTGGCAAATTTGGCAAATTAATAGTGTTGGTAAAAATAAATAGTGTTAGTTGATATAAATGGTGTTAGTTGAGATAAATGATGTTAGATGAAATAAATGTGTTATTTTGACTTCTCCATTCCAAAAGAATCAGAGAGAAGGATTAATTTTTTTTTAAAATAAAATCATCCGGAAGAAATGAAAAAAGCAAAGAAGAACAATATAATTCAATTCTGTTTTTTTGAATGATAATTCAACACAAATACATCCTAGAAAATATGAAACTGAATAAAAGAACTAAAGTTTAAAAGAAGACATAATAATTTACTAGATCGTTGTAGTCGATGTCTGATTCAGTCAAAACCACTTCAAATGACGGAGGATTCTCTTCTTCATTATCCCTGCTAGTAGAAGAGTAAGATAGGGCATCACTGCTAGTAGAAGAGAAAGATAAAGCTTGTTTGGTAGGAGAGACATCCATAGTTTAGGGTTTGAGTATGTGAGTGTATTTTAGGTCTTTAGGTTAGAGTGTGAGACCATATATATTGGGCCAACCCAGTTCAAAAAAATATTTCAAACACCCTCCTGATAAAATAGGGTGTATTAAATAGTGCTAATAAATGTTAAAAATTTCCTATGTAGCATTTACTCTTACACTACATTAACTTCCCAAGAGTTCAAAATCGTTCCTCTTAACATACCAACCCATCTCTTCCATTTCAGTTTTTTTGAGTGATAATTTTAAAAAAAAATTATAATAAATAAGACCTATATGAAGATTCAATTTTATAACATAACAACCAGACATAAAAATACATATTGCATAACTGGATGAATTAAAATATGCAGCTAACAAAGGGGAAAAACAACAAAGTGCCACAATAGGGGAAACAAATCAAACACTTCACGAGTTGTTAAAAAAAAACTAATTAATCTCGATAGGATCTTCGTGAGTTCCTTGTCCCTTCACTTCGACTTTGAAGACAACAAGGATTTGTGCAATTTTAACTAACTCAAATTTAACCAAATAGTCTCGCTTGATATCATTATGCATCACAAACTTTTCCAACCGTCTTTGAGCCATCTATGTTCACCAACTTACAATCCCATAAACCACTCTTTGCCACCATATTGAAGAACTGTAGTGGTATGTGCTTCAGAAATGTGCTCGTAGAAGCATTTTAGAATATGCTGGCAAAATAACACAAGGACAAAGAAACAACTTTATTTTATAATAGTATTTATAATACTAACTGAATGGAAAGTAAACTTAGCCACATAAAAAAAGGCAGATTGTTCATTAGCCGATTTTTTTCAAAAAATAAAATATCATTAATTATCATATAGTCTTGTTTGATGTACAAATCTTTCAGAAGCACTTTAAATGTTGGATTTCGCTCTCCATCGTTATCATTAGAATAGGAGGCGGATAGGGATCATTTGGGAGCGTTGGGAGAGAGATCCATGGTTGGTTTCTAGGGGTTTGGTAAGAGGGAGGGTCGTTATTAGTTTTTTGTATTGAGAGTTGTGTGTGTGAATTTGTGTGTGTATATATACACGGCCAAATATTTTTCGTAGAAAAAATCAAGAAAAAGGAAAATATATCGTGGTGATTCATAGTAATATCGACCATTTATATAATAGTCGTTTATATTAAGGTCATACGTTTCGGCCTACAACAACCATATAAGTCAATTCACTAATATGGTTGTAGTCATATAACCTATAATAATTATATCATTGTGATTCGTAGTAATTTACAATAATTGTCCGTCTATAAATATAATTTCATTCATTAAGGTCATACGTATTGGCCTATAGCAACCGTATAGGTCCATTTACTAATATGATTACCTATGTTAATTATATCGTTGTGATTCATAGTAATTGACCGTTTATATAATAGTCGTTTATATAATTTAATTCATTAAGGTCATATGTATTGGCCTATAACAACCACATAAGTCCATTGACTAATATGGTTTTAGTCATATAACCTATGCTAATTATATCATTCTAAGTCATAGTAATATCGATCACTTATATAATAGTCATTTATATTAAGGTCATACGTATCGGCCTATATCAACCATATAAGTCCATTGACTATTATGGTTGCAGTCATATAACATATGATAATTATATCATTGTGATTCATAGTAATATCGACTGCTTGTATAATAACCGTCTATATAATTTCATTAATTAAGATCATACATATTATCTTATTTATATAATAGTAAATATATAATTATATATATATTTTTATTGGTTAATCTTAATTATAATAAAAAGGAAATCATGATTAAATTTTAGGACTAATGTATTCTAGCTTCTTTATTAGGAGGGAAAATAATATGATATTTTTGGAATAAAATGTTAAATATAATTTTTGGAGAGAAACAAAGGGAAAAGTAAAAATATGATTGGAGGAAAATTCAAAGTTTTTACTCTTTATATATCTCTTTAAACAAAATAGATACTCTAAACATAAATGCTAACGGATGGATTGAAGAAGAATTCAATCCATGGTTTCGGATGAAGTGCCCAAATCGTACATTAAGCGTGATTTTCTGGTAATTTTATTTTTCTTAAATTTTCATGATTTAATAACTGTTGATTATCCCAACTAGCAATGAACCCTGAACCATATCTTTACATTGTGTTCTTGCAGTTTATTCCAAAGAGTATATGTGGCTATCTTCCTCCTATTTTGGTTAAAACAATGCTTCGATGTAATGGGACGGAATGGGCTGTGACTCTCACAAGTGGTGTTCGGAGAAGACTCGTCAATGGGTGGGAACAGTTTGTTATCGGCAATAATCTGAAGAAAGGGAATGTCCTTCTCTTTGAACTAGTTGAGGCTACTTCAGGGGCTGTGATCTTCTCTGTTGAAGAGCTAGGATTAACTAATGCTTAGCTTGATAATTTCTTCTCTTTAGTTATATGTAATGACTTCAAATGGATCATAGTAATAGATTAATATGATTGTTCTTTATAATATTGTTTGTATTTTTTCTATTTATTATTGTTATAGTTATTTATTTTAAGAAAACTACTGGTCTAAAAATAGCCAATTAAAATTGAAAAGTCATTTAACAACATATTTAGTGCAGAAGTCCCACAATTCTTTTCTATCACTTTACAACCAAGAAAAAGACTAGGAAGATTATTTTTTTTTTCCAAAAAAGTTTAAAAATCGACATAAATTTGCTCATATAGAAGTTGAAAAAATCAATACGGAAAATCAAAACCTAAACCTAAATCAAAAGAGAACCTACACCTAAACCTAAATATGACCAAGGATCAAATAATCTTTACATGGATTACTCAAGTCTTCTAAGGTAAGACTATGACATAAAATTTATGAAGTGCACTACCACGATATGGTAGAAGTTTTAAAAAAAAATCCAAAATCTGTATAGGCGGATGGATAAATTAAAGACAATTTTCTATAATTAATTGTAGTCATGGAGAAGTGCAATGGATGCATGGAGCATTGGAAGGGGTTTTTAGGATGTGTAATGTCCGTATGGAGAAGCGGGTATGGCTATTGAGAAGTGTAATGATTGCATAGGCTCTCTACGAAGAGACTTTAATTCCTACTGGAAAGTGGAATAGCTATTATAATTGAGAGATTATAAACCCTCTATATAATTTTTGGAAAATATGCTAGACCTACATAACACAATCAAACTGAAAATACTACTACATCTAAGCATAACGATGGATAGGACTCCGACCAAGAAGTCTGTTGAACAACCACTCCATGGTTCCCCCGTTAGTCATAATATTTTGTACCAAGATCTTAAGTGTGACTATAGCAAGCTGAAGCGTGAGGTTATTAAATTGATTGAGAGGGTGGTTCGTGATTCAAGCATTGATTACCTAAAAAGTATGATGTTAAAGGAGCATCCTCTAACTTCACTCTATACTATGCTTGACGATATGCCCACACCATCCGTCCATATTGGAGCTAAGAGCAATTCTATCATTGTTATCACTAATGATACCGAATCCGCTTTCAAGATCTCAAAGTCTCTTTCCGAGAACCAGAATATTGAGTAGTTCATGCATTATGAAGTTTTATCTCAAGTTATCTTTTTTGCTTATGGTGATGTTTTTATAATAGTCTATGAAGTTGTCTACCCCTTATGGTGATGTTTTTATTTATCTTGTTATCTTTTGGTGATGTTATCATGCAATTGAATATTAATGAATGAAATTATTATTATGTTTTGAAGTTTTTTTTATTTTTTATGAACTTTTTCCAGATTACCTGAGGGTCTTGTATTAGCAAAAATAGAGTTTGATGACACAACACAAGGGTATAGAAAGCCCTTCAAAAAACAATGAGGCATAATGATTATTTGATTCAAGTTAACAAAACAGTCCTATTGTCTTCAATACTACAACTATCCGTTTGATGTTTAATGAAATGAAAGTAATAATAGCAACATTTGTAAAGATTAATTAAGTCCTCTAAAATTTGTCAATTTATTTTCCAAATTAATATAGCACATTCAACTTATGATACCAACATTGGACAATAGAAAAATATATTATCAATAAATATGAAGATAGTTTAGTACTTCCGAAGATGCAAAATGTAGCACATATTGAACTTATGAAGATAGTTGATGAGTACTTGAAGATAGTTGAGTGCTTATGAATAAATGTAGTACGAATTAAAAAAAGTGCAAAAAAATAACACTTTGGCACTGTCACACCTCCTTTTTGCGCACCCACCCCGAAGGATAAATGTATAAGGGAGTTTTTTCCAATTAAGTGACATTATTCGAAATGAGATTATTTATTTATTTCAGAGTCGCCACTTGGGAAAGGTTTGGCTTTTGGTGTCCCAAGTCACCAGTTTATCTTAAATCCCAAATCGAGAAAATTTTCGACTTTCCAAATGAAGTCTGAGAACCAGAAATTCTAAGTAAGGAATTTTGTTGACCCGAGGGAAGGTGTTAGGCACCCCCAGATCCCGTGGTTCGAGCACGGTCGCTTAAATTGTTGTAATGATTAAATATCTGATTTTAATACATGTTATAACTTATGTGCTTTTATTGACTTTAAACCACTTTTATTATTATTTTTTAATAGAATTGCAACGTCGTGAAAACGCATTTCGAACCACGTCGCAATCAATGTACCCGTGGTTGTTGACACATTTTAACTCCGTTGAGATTTGAATTTGGGTCACATAAATGTGCACCCGATTTTAGGAATGTAATTTTTTTAAAATCTCGCCTAAAGAATCTAACGTATTATTATTCTGGGAAAGGTCGTGAAATTCGCTAAACGGCTCATTCCGAATTCTAAGGATTTTAATATATATACATTTAATGAGGGTCCCGCCATTTGTGCATTTTATTTGACGAGGCTCATCTCATTTATTGTTTAAAAGGGCAAACCTAAAGCAACTATAATTTTCTATTTTTTTTTTTTGTTTTTTGTCTCTAAAAAAGAAAATATCCTAATTAATTTGTTTCAGGAATAATACGGGCCAAGCAGTAGTTTTAAACTAAACGTGCCATTGGGCTCAAAAGTAAGCCCGAAGAATACGAATTGAAACAACGGTCCATTAACGAAGGCTGTTCGATCGCAGACCTTAAACTTGGCCCAAACGAGAAAGGTATTGAATAGGTCCACTTCAAGACTTTTAATTAGCTAATGATCCTTGATTCTTACCAAACAGATTTCCAATTTTAAAAGAAACGAAGGCATGCTCGGTTATTTCACGCTATTGCAATATGCACTTGATAATTGAACGCATGGAATAATGATGTGTATTTATTTATTTCTACGGGAGACTGATTACTCAGCACAGGCTAGCTAGTTTGATACTAGCTCAAACTAAACTTACTAGTCTAATACTTAACTTGGGCTTAACATATGATAACATAATCAATTACTTCACACTGTTCTAACTGCTTACTAATTTATTACTAACAATGCAATCGTTTAATGACGAACTACAAAGGAGGATCTAATACTTAACAATCCAGAAATTCACATGATCTAGCTAATTCAAAATCAATTTTCTTTCAGTCCAAATACAGTCTCATACAAATCATTCGAATACACACAGGAGCCTACTAAAATCATGCATTATACTATCAATGTGAACTAAACCAAGCTAATTGTTAACTTAACCCAAAATCAGCCAAAATCAATCTAGTAGTTCAATATAGTTCTTGACAACATAAGTGACCTAACTGGAGTATTAAAACTACAACAATTCTCAACAGATTCAGATTAACAAAAAAGTTCCTTGTCATTGACTTTCCAGACCATTTATACACTTGAACCAAGATTCCACATTCAACTGGAGACAAGAGTGTATACCTGGAAATCAAGAAGGGAGCAAAAGGAATAAGAGGTCAATAACAGCAGCAGTAAAACCAGAAGCAATGGATCTCAACAGTAGTAATGGACAGTTCCAGATTCAACCAAATATCCAATGAGACCAAACCAAACCAATGGACAGTAACTTTATTTCAGAATTCAAACCAGGTTCTTAAGAAGAAAATAAAAGTTCAACCACTTCTAACCCTCAATGAATCAATAATTGTTTTAGTGAATTGAGAACCTCACGGATTAATGAAGGATTTTAGTGAGACAGTAAAAGAAAACTAAATGCCTTAACAGCTTTCTATCTCTCTGTGAATTTTTCTCAAACTCTCCTAACTCTCCCCCAATGTTGTCTAAAAAAACCTCCTCCTTTATACTATCCAAAGATGTTCTATTTATATGCTTCCCAAAACCGACCTACCAGTTCTTCAGATCATTATTAAACCCATTTTCACCCAAGATATTCTCTGAATTCCCCACTTAGAATATTAAAACACTAGTCAGTGGCACCACTGACCTATTTTTCTCTTTATTAAATCACAGTGGTACAAGCAGCCTATTTTAATTAAGTATGGGCAGCATGTTTTCTATTTTAATTCCTTCAGACTTTGTAACAATGGTGCCCATGTGATCTCTTTTCCTTTCTGACCCTAAGGTGTATTAATGTATTAACTTATTGGTCCACTGGTATCACCTGACAAGCCACTCAAGCTAACACATTTTCAAACTTCAAATTCTAAATCACCCTCGAAGCCTATACTAGAGATGCAACTATAACCAATTCAAACCTACCAAACTCAATCAGTTACGGAGGTAAGTGAACTGAAGCCAATGAGACAAAACAATGCATTTAACTGAACTGGAAACTAACGAAACTTAGAGATTGACAAATGATAGTCACATGATCAAATTAATTCAATACTATTACTGCCTAAGTAATGAACTAATCTCTAAACTTAAGCATACAAAAACTAACTGACTTAGTTCGATCATAAAATCAAAACAGAAACGGAGTAGGAGGAGAAGAAACATAAAAAGATGAACAAAAAAAATGAAAAATAACAAAGAGAAAGAGGATTGAAGGATACCCGTAAATCAAACGGACCAAAATATTGAAAATTCCTCGTCCCTTCGCTTTGGACTGAAGTGGACCTTAATCGTGTGTTTTCAATAACGAAAACATACGACTAAAGTCCAATTTAGTCCAAAGATCCTTGCAGCTCGTTAAATTTTAAGCCTAGGGTTCAGTTTTCCGTGATTTGCCATTCGAAAAATCGGAGTGATAGTCGAAGGGAAATGGAGGTAGGTATGGGATGAGGGAGGTCTAGTGGTGATAGGGTGTGGATTTGGGGTCAAAGGGAGGCGGCGCCACCACTGGGGTCTTGTGGCGGCGGCTATGGTTCTTGATTCGAAATCAAGATTCGAGGCGTTTGGGCTTGATTCGAAGGAAGCCATGGGTGTTCTAGTGGTGAGGGGAGTCCAGGGGTCGCAGGGTGTAAATTTAGTGGTCATTGGAAGGGTTGTGTTTTCTGGCAATCTTCGATCTGATATTCGAAGGGGTTGGGGATGATTCGAAGAAAACAAAGGGTGGATTCGAGGAGAGGAAGGTAAGGTGGTTCTATGGTGTGAAGGTGGGGTTGTTTGGGCCACCGGAACTGCCGTGAGGCGATTTTCGGTGGGCAGAGCCTGGTGGTTGAGGGCGGCATTACAGGGGGGTCTCTGAGGTTAGAGAGACAGGGGTGAAAGGGGGTCTGATTTGGTTTAGGGGGGTAGGGTAACGTATTTGGTATATTAAAAAAGCCTCGATTAATCAGGGTCGTTGGATGATGGGATCCAATGGTCCCGATTGAATCACTTAAGACTAAACGGGGTCGTTTAAGGTGATACGGGACGGGTTGAGAGATGGTAACAGGTAGGGCTGGATATGGGTTATAGGGTGGACGATCTGGACCGTTGATCAAGTGAGATCAACGGCCCAGATTGGGCGTGACAGAACGACATCGTTCAGGACGTCTCCGAGGCTTGCCGGTTTTGGCCTGGATTGGGTGTGTGGTTTGGGCCTAAGTAATTTAACTCAATAATGGCCCAGTCCGAATTTTTCTCTCTATATTTTCATTTCCTTCCTTTCTTTTGTCTTCTTTTTAAATCCTAATTTATTAACAAACAAAAATTCTAGATTACATTACAAAATCAATTAACTTATAAAAATACTAATTAACTTTTACCAACAATTAACACACACAATTAAATATCAATTAAAAATAAATCACACAACTAGACCTTTAAATGCTAAGATGTAAAGTGTATTATTTTTTTTTTTTTTTTGTGATTTTTATTTTTGTAAAACAAAACTTAATTACTCCTAACATATTTTGTATTTTATATTAATTTAACAAATAAACATGCACAGACAAATACAAACAACAAAGAAAAAATAAACGAAAATCCACAAAAAATCATACACAATACAAAACTATTTTATTTTGAATTTTTGGGAGTGATTCTCATATATGGCAAAAATCACGTGCTCACAGGAACTTACAAAGTTCCAACAATATAGAAAAATTAAAACGTTCAGTTCAGTTCAAAAAAGAATTCAATAGACATATTTTATTTTATTACAACATGGAGTACAAAAGACAAAGGCTTTGGCATCCTAAAATACTCTATTCTAAAGAGGTTGAATGCGGCAACCAGTAACACATCAAACTAAACAATCAAACTGATAAAAACCAGACTAAACAATAATCAAAAGCTGAATAAAATACTCTTATCAACAATCAAACAGAACAATTTTTTGAAATCTTTATCCCTACAAAGATTCCAGCTAACAACATAGATGACATAGCGCTTGCTCCAACATCACTTTCATCAACACACAAACTTGAAGATTGTTCTTCACTATAAATATTTTCTTTTTGGAATTCATTGAATGCTGCTACTACTTCATCATAAGATTTGTAAGACTTGAAGATGTTTCCTTTGAAACCTATAACCATAGGAGCGCACTCACACCAAGAGTTGTATAATCCTGACTTTTTACCACGAAAAACCACATACACCTTTGATGCCGATATATTATCAGCTTGAAATTCATTTCTAAACTCATTAAAAGTTGTTATGGCTTCATCATACGTTTTGAAGGCCTTGAAGATGTTGTCTTTGACACCAATAACCATAGGAGCACACAAATGCCAACAGTTGTACAATCCAAGCCTCTTACCGCGAAACACTACATAAACTTTCAAAGCATTGTTCCTCTTCCCGTGGTCCATTCCTTAATCTAACCCTAAGAAACATGAGAGAGAAGAAGGAGAAAACAAAGATAGAAAAATGGGGGGCTGGAAAAGCTTTTTAGGTTTGGACAAATATATTAAGTGTTTAGGGTTAGAGAAGGACCACTTTAATCATAAATACCAGTATTTTAATTTTTATACGTATTTCCTCTAATATATTATCTGTATATTTCAGTGTATTTTGTTTAATTAGTAAAGTATATTGTGACGACCCGACCCGTCGTCTCATGAGTTACCGCCCCGTTTTCCCCATTTTTAGCTTCGTTATGTTTCATTATCCGTATCTTTTGTAATCAAGTTGATTTGGAATGGTTTTGATAGGAAATGAGACACTTAGTCTCTTATAAGAAGGCTTAAGTTGGAAAAGTCAACTGAATGTTGACTTATGAGTTAGAGGGCTCGGATGTGAATTCCGATAGTTCGGTTAGCTCCGGGAGGTGATTTGTGACTTAGGAGTGTGATAGGAAGTGGTTTTGGAGGTCCGGTGTAGAATTAGGCTTGAATTGGCGAAGTTAGTATTTTGGCGAATTCCGGTTGATAGGTGAGATTTTGATCCGGGAGTCAGAATGAAATTCCGTGAGTTGCTGTAGCTTCATTGTGTCATTTGGTATGTGTGTGCGAAATTTCGGGTCATTCGGACATCGTTAGGTCGGGTTTTTGATCGAAAGTGTATTTTGGAAGTTTTAAAAGAATTTAGGCTTGAATTGGATGTAATTTGATGGTTTTGGCATTGTTTGAGGCGTTTTGATGATTGGAATAAGTTCGTATGATGTTTTAGGAGGTGTTGGTATTTTTGGTTGAGGTCCCGGGGGCTTCGGGTGTGTTTCGGATGCCCAACGGGGTATTTTTGGAAAATTTTGAACTGCTGTTCTGGTATCTGGTTTCCTTCTTCGCGAACGCGAGGTGTGTCTCGCGAACGCGAAGAGGAAAAATGAGGGGAGGTGAGTTTGGCCTTCGCGAACGCGAAGGGGGAGACGCGAACGCGAAGGAGAGGAGCAGGGTGCTACGCGAACGCGAAAGGGCAACCGCGAACGCGTAGAAGGAAAATTGGCCTGGAGATATTTGGCCTACGCGAACGCGAGGCACTGGGATGTGAACGCGAAGGTCTGGGGAAGTTGGCCTTCGCGAACGCGAGAGAAGTCTCGCGAACGCGATGAAGAACGGGCCTGGGCAGAATGTTAAGTTCAGAAAATGGGACTTCGTTCCCATTTTCCATTTTTAACGATTCGGAGCTCGGATAGGGTGATTTTTCATCAGATTTTTGGAGAGAACAACGGGGTAAGTGTTCTTAACTCAATTTTGGTTATATTACTCGAATCTATTGCAAGTTTTGTTGTTAATCCGTGAATTTAAGGGAGAAAAAGCTTAAAAACCCTCTTGGATAGAATCAAGGAT
>MU777013.1:45642-64940 GCA_026770625.1 Nicotiana glauca | reverse complement strand
CCGGTTCGAGGTGAGTAATACCTGTAAATGATATCCTGAGGGTTTGAAACCCCGGATTTGCATATCATAGTGTTGTATTGAGGTGACTTGCACGCCGGATATGAGCGTGGGGTAGAGCACCATTGGAAATTGTGATTTGGTCCGCCCCGGTTGTTGATTTTATCGCATATTTAACTGGAATTTAATTGTTATCACTGTTGTTTGGGCTGATCGCCGTACTTGGGCTTCGTGCCAACTATTTGAACCCTTCGGGGATTTATTTTCACTGTCTTCCTCATTGTTTTGACTTATTACTTGAACTCAGTCATACTATTTCTCCACTACTTTACAACTCAGTCACATTCACTCATATTGAGTCTTAAATGATAATTTAAATTATAATTTGGGCTGAGGACTACTGTTTTACTAATGCCCGAGGGGCTTGTGACGATATTCTGACTGAGTACGGCCGAGGGCCGGATGTGAGGATACACGCAGGGATGTGAGGCCTAGGGCCTGGATGTGAGGATTATATATGGATCGGACTGCACGCCGCAGTAGTATATTATATGGATCGGACTGCACGCCGCAGTAGTATATTATATGGATCGGACTGTACGCCGCAGTATGTATATATTGGATCGGACTGCACGTCGTAGTAATATATAGCGCTTGGGCTGTAGGAGCCCCTCCGGAGTCTGCACACCCACAGTGAGCGCGGGTACCCATATGGATCGGACTGCACGCCGCAGTGAGTTATGGATCGGGCTGCACGCCGCAGCGACATGTGGATTGGGTTGCGCGCCGCAGCGGTTATTATGTGATACTGTTTCTGAGAGTGATTTGAGAGAGAGAGCCCGAGGGGCCGAGAGTGTTGTGGAGAGTGAGCCCGAGGGGCTGGTTTAGTTTGAGATATTGCCCGAGGGGCGAGCTTTTACGTGCTCATTTTGCATGCTTCTTGCCCTTTTCCTGTTATACTGTGGTATTTGTGCCCGAGGGGCGGATTTTTTGTGCTAATCAGCACTAACTATTTTGAAATCGTTTTCGTAATTATTGAAAGGACCATCTTCGAAAGATATTTGAGCGGAGCCAAAACATTTCTAAAGATTTCACTGATTTCACTGTTTTTTCATAAATTGTACCCGGCTTCTGTATACCATGTTGGTTGCTTTACGTGATTTCTGGCTGCTCAGTTATTATTTACTTTTATTACTCACTGAGTTGGAGTACTCACTTTACTCCCTGAACCTCGCGTGCAGATGTAGGTATTGTCCACCCGGTAGCGGGTTTTGAGCTAGTTGAGGGTATTGCTATTGTAGCTGAGCAAGGTGACCGCCAGCGTTCGCGGCACCGGACTTATCTTTTGGATTCCAGATTTCGTTTTATATATATTTGGCCCTGTAGTTGTGTTCCTACTTTTTAGATGCTCGTGACTTGTGACACCCACAGTGGGGCTGAATTGGGTTGTAAACTCTGTTAACCAATGTTATTTAAGTTGTATTTCTATTCATTATGTTTAAAAGTTGTTAATGAAACCAATTTGGGTTAGTTGGATGGCCTTGTCTTCACTAGAGGCGCCATCACGACTGGGTTTGGGAAATTGGGTCGTGACATATATGTATATTTTAATGTAATTTATTTAATTAGTACTCCCTCCGATCCAAAATAAGTGATTTTTTGGCCTTTTTCTTGTGGTCCAAAATAAGTAATTTTTTCAAATTTCAAGAATGAATTAATTATTTTTTTTCTACATTGTCCTTGGAGTAAATAGTGTTGGAATATGTGTTAGGAGTGTTTATGTGAGATAGTAAAGCTTAATATGGTCAATTTCATTGTTAATTAATGCTAAAAGGTGAATTTCTTAATCTGTACGAAAACATCCAAAAAATTACTTATTTTGGACCGGAGGGAGTATAGTATATGTATATGTGTTATATGGAAAATGATGAAGCGTGCATCTTGGGAAGGTAAGACAATTAAATTAGTGAGAGAGAATTGTTGAAAAAAATTAAATTAAAACGAAAAATCTACCAAAGGGTACATATAAAAAATGAAAATGCACAAATATTTATTATGCCCTTAAAAGTCGTGCGAAATTACCATTATGCCCCCATTTGGGTCATTTGGGCCATTCTTGATTTGGCCAAATATATTTTCCGTAAGAAAGAAAGCCGTATTGAATAATCTGACAAATTGAATGCGGCACTGATATATAAAATGCCAGACCTATAATTTGTTCCATTTATATGATACAGACAAACAAGTAAATTCTGAATTTAAAATATAATAAAGGTAGAATATATTTGAATGATAATGTCAAGGACAAATTCTAGTATGAAGCAAAAAAAAAAAACCCAACTTCCAAGGATTCTTTTGTTGCTCATGCATGTGAGTAACCATTACCGGCCACCACATTATATAAATCAATATAGATTCATAAATCCAAGCCATCCAGATTCCAGGGCAAACTTAAATCATTTTTTTCTCAAAAATTGAAGAAAGCTTTGATTTTCCATTTATGAAATAAAATGATTAAATCAATTAATAACTAGGTCTCAAATGGACGATTTAGCAGGAAAATAAGTTAAGGCGCAATATATATGCCCTAACGTTATTCCGTCAATATTAGTTTAATTTCATGAAGAAAATAGTTTTGCACAGTTAAACAACATTTCAAAAAAAAAAAAAAGGTATAGTATAATAAACAAAAGAAAAAGAGAACTAATGTTTAGGTGTTGTGTACGGTAGGACCTAAATATTGATGGAGCGCATATGAATATTAAGGAAATCAAAATAGATGGCACATTTGGCGTGCCTATGTAGTATATAATATATTGTCACCTAACTAGGAAAGAAACCAATACATGTAAATAAATAAGAAAACCTTAATATATATATTACTACCTTACTCCCCAATGTCAAGCCAAAGTTTCAGTTTCACGGACTTAGAAGCCAAGCAAACAGCAACAAGTTTAATCGCAAGCTTCTGGATTACTTCAACTGGCCCGGGTTTGTTACTTGTTGTCAGAAGCGGATCCAGGATTTTGGAAGGATGGGTGCACTATTAAAAAAAGGTGGATCTAGAATATAAATTTTACAGATCCAACTTTTCGTCCGTACGATTGCGTATCGATTATACTTTTGGAATTATAAGTTCAAAATTATTATTTTTAAAAAATATTTTTTTTCTTACAGCTATATCTATTTTCCATGTTGAAAATATTGAGATCAGTTGAACCCATTAACTACATGCTACATCATACAATGCTACTAGTTTTAATATACACATTTTGTTTAATCATACAAGATTTTACATTAACAAAAGAAGAATAGAAATTTCAATGTGTGAAAATCTTGAAAGAATAAACCAAAAAAAAATAGAAAGAAAAAGCACTTAATTAATACGCAAAAATAACACAAGACACGCCCATCTCCCGTGGACATCTACTTCTAGAAGGACAAAAAAAGAAAGAAAAAAATAACAAGATTGACATAAGATTTAAACTCACAACCTCACCTAGAAAGATAAACTCAATAACCATCACATCATATAATATTTTGAGCATGGGTGCACACAAATATATTTAAATATTTTTGGAAAAAATATAGCATTGATATATATGATTTAGGGTGGGTTCACATGGGTTCACATGCCCCATGGAACCCCCTAAATACGCCCCTGCTTGTTGCTACCACTATAAATCTGTAACTACACAGTTATGTTAGAAATCAATCAAAATATAGAATATACTACATGAGTTGCTATTAAATTGAGGTGAGACAACGTACGTTTATCTTTTCTAGTTTTGTTTTCTGAACCTTTGTTTGTTTTGGAAAAACAGGATTTGACTCAGGATCGCCCATCTTTGTTAATCCTATGGACTTTTTGGTGACGAGAAGGGGAGGAGGAGGAAATGTAGTAACACCTTCAGGACAAACTCCAAATGGTGTGCTTGATCTCTCAGTTATAGACAGTTTAGCAGTCCTTCGATGCAATGCACGTACGTTGCACGTGTTTAAAGGCGGAGACGCTACTCTCATTCGGGATGCATTTTCAAAAGCTTTGGTTCCTTACTATCCTCTTGCCGGCCGTCTCAAAATGTCACCACACAGTAATAACCAGCTTCTTCAAATTCATTGTTCAGCACAAGGCATTTGGTTTGAGGAGGCTTCTGCTGATTGTACTCTTTATGATGTCAACTACTTGGATGAACCTGCAGCTTTGGAAGATAGTACCTTTGATAAACTTCTACCTCAGCCTGATCCTATTGGTCATGATACTTTCATGGACCCATTGGTGCTTGTGCAGGTAAACTACTGCCTACATATATATCTATCTCAAATTGTTGTTGTTTAATTTTTTACACTAAGTATTCGATTTAGTAAAAAGGAGGTATACCTAAACTTATCCCCAAGAATATATATCCAAAAGCAGGTTATAAAAATCATTTATTAGGTTTAGGTATACCTCCTCTCCATTTTTTTAGTCCCAAAAAATGTATATCCAAAAGCAGGGAAAAGTCAAATATATAAAAATATATACCCTGAACTTATCCAATTAGTTATTTATGTTTCATTAGAGGACACTCCTTAGAAAACATAGGTGTGGTGGATTCACTATGGAACTAATTACTTTCTTAGGGAAATTAAACAGAGGAATAATTAGAAGTAATAAAGAATTAGCTAACAACAACAAACCTCGTGTATTCTACATGTGGGGTTCTGGGGAGGGTAGTGTGTACGTAGACCTTATAACCCCTAACTTGAAGGTAGAAAGATTGTTTCCGATAGACCCCGGCTCAAGAAAAGATGAAAAGAAAGCAGTAGCAACAAGCAGTAACTCCTCAACAAATCTTCAACTTCAATATATAATGATATTGCAATTATCATCATATGCAGGTAACTGAATTTAAGTGTGGTGGATTTGTTATGGGAGTAACTTTCTGCCACAGTATATGTGATGGATTGGGAGCTGCACAATTTCTAAAAGCAGTAGGGGAATTTGCTAGGGGTGTCGAGAAACTGAGCGCTACACCAGTGTGGTGCAGGGAATATCTTCTCCCAACTCCATCAGCTCAAAAAGGATTAATTGCGTCAGATCATGAGACCAAAGACAACTCTCCACCCTTCATTATTCCTGTTCCAGATCAACGGCTGGAGCATGCCAGTTTCGACATTCCAATGGATGACATCAATCAGCTCAAACACAAAGTAATGCAACATCACCCTCAAAATGCGTTTTGTTCCTCCTTTGAAATTATAGCTGCTACTCTGTGGAAACAGCGAACCCGAGCCATTTTAGATCTAACAAACGACGACAAGAATTCCTCCTCCTCGATTAATTCAAGCTTTATTACTACAGATAATGCAGGTCAGGGGTGGAGCATTGGTCGGCTATTTATATAGATCAAATATTACTTTATACATTCTCTTTTGCTCAAATTTACGTGATATCGAATTCGAGAGTCAAACTTTTTAAACTTTGGACATAAAATCATTATTTTCTTGAAATAGAGTTTACATATTTAAAGCTACAATAATTAAGATTCAAAATGTTTAAAAGGCATATGAAAAAATTACCGGTAAAGGGTCAAAATTGTCCCTGTACTATCGATTAAAAATATCCTCCGTTTTATACTATTTGATCAATTTTGTCCCTACCGTTATACTATTGTTCAAATCTACCCCTAATTTAGACGGTTGTCCATGTGTTACTCTCATATTCAATTAACCCATCCCCAATTTAAAATACCCGATTCATCTCTTATCCGCCCCGTTACCTAACCCTAAACCCCTCCACCTCCAAAATAACCCACCAGACTTGACCCCAACCACACTCTCTTCCCTCTTCTCTTCCCTCACATTACACCAAAATCGTCGGGAATGGTAGCTCACCGGAAAATTTCTCCAGGCAACACTAACCTTCACTGTACCGGACCCCTCTTCTTCATGTTTCGTCGTCCAAACAGTAACCCCGTTCCACCAAACCAGCAAACGAAACCGATGAAACTTGTCGGAAAAATCAGAAGAACACCACCTCCATCTACCTCTACTGTATCACTGGTTTCCGCTTGATATTTTCAACCAATGAAAACCAGTAAGATCCATTATAGATCTTGACAAAAAAAAATAGCCAAAATACTACTGCCTCACTCCCCTCGTATTTGATTTTTTTAGTTATTTTCTCTTTCTTCTTTGCAATTTGTTAGATCTAAAAACTTGGGAGGTTCCAAAATTTTTTGAACTTAGCTGGAAAATGGATCCTTGCCAGCTTCCACTAAAAATCCTTAGATGTGCTCGTTATTTTTGGATTTCTGGTGACCTTTAGATATATGATCATGTTAATAAAAATCTTTTTCGGTAACCTTTAGAAATCTGCTGTGTTAATAGAAATTTTTTCGGCCACTGTGCAAAAATTTATTTCGGACTTCTGCTAATAAGAAAGCACAATCACGTGATGACTTTCTGTTCAATTGTCCTCCCAACTTAATCTCATTTTCATTCGTTTGTTCAAATAATAATTGTTAGGAACAATGCCAAAATTTTCATTTAATGATTGCTTGGAGCAACTTCCGAAACCTGCTCTATTAGGTGGAGCTATGTTAGTTGGGGGGTTTAAGGTCGGGTAACGGAGCAGATAAGAGATGAATCGGGTATTTTAAATTGGGGATGGGTCAATTGAATTTGAGAGTGTCATGTGGCCAGACGTCTAAATTAGGGGTAGATTCGAATAATAGTATAACAGTAGGGACACAATTGACCAAATAGGATAACGAAGAATATTTTTAATATTGATAGTACAGGAATAATTTTGACCCTTTACCGAAAAATTACGGTCTAATAAAAACTCTCAAAATCCAAATTGCATCAAATAAATAGTGACAAAGGGAATATATAGGTCAACTATTACTCCCTACGTTTTATATTGTTTGAGGTAGTTTGACTCGGCATGGAGTTTAAGAAAAAAGAAGAAGATTTTTAAAAGTTGTGGTCTTAAAAACTTAAGGGGTAAAAGGTTTGTGGGGCCATGCCATTTGTGTGGCTATAAAAGCTTCTCATTAAGGGCAAAAAAGGTAAAATGAAGAGCTTAAAGTTAAATTATTTCCAAATTTAGAAATGTGTGATTTATTTTGGAACAGACTAAAAAGTAAAGTACTCACTTAATATGAAACGGAGGGAGTACTTTTTATTATATACAATATTAAATCCTGAATACTCTTAGCAAAATTACTGGCTTCGCCACTAATGATGCAGGTGATGATGAAGTGAAGCTGGTGTTTTTCGCTAATTGTCGGCAACTGGTGCCGCTACCGGATGGATTCTACGGGAACTGTTTCTTCCCAGTGACAGTAAAGGCATCAAAGAAAATTGTGGCACAAGCATCTCTTGCTGAGGTGGTGAAGCTGATCAAAGATGCCAAGGCTAAACTACCAGCAGAATTCTCACAGTGGCTTAATAACAAGACCTATAAATGTGTGAATGAGGATCAAAATGATCCATTTGCCCCGGGCCCTGGAGTAGGTTACGACACACTGTTTATTTCAGAATGGGGAAGACTGGGATTTAACGAGGTTGATTATGGATGGGGAAAACCTGTACACGTGATACCAGTACAAGGATCTGCTGTTATACCTGTGGGAATTGTTAGCAAACGACCTCTGCCCCAAAATGGCATTCGGCTTATGACCTGGTGCGTCCACGGTCAACATCTCCCTTCCTTTCTTAACATGATGAACAAAGGAAATTGATGATGCTCTAATTAATTTATGTCTCCTGCTATCAAAAGCGTGTATTAATTAATATGTATGCTTGTGAGAAATAATATGTGATTATGTTACCTAATTTGTATTTGTGTGCCTTATCATTCGTTTTCCGCGTACAATTGTATCAAAATTATGACTAAATCGTTGGTCAACAAGGTATTATCAGTGCCTTGGATATACACAATCACACAATGTTTGTTGGACAAACGAGAGGGAGTTCTAGTTAATCAAATTAGTATATAGATCGAATGAAAATATTTTCACAAAAAATAAATGGAGGAGTTTAAAGTCTCCCCAAGAAAAATAGGACAGAGCAACTACGTGGCCGGTGTCCAGCTATTTAATTGGCCATTTCCTACAGCAGCACAACCTTAACTAATGGTCCACTGTGGGCCGGGCCGGGCACGGGACCGAACCGGGGACTACGGGTCAAACGGGCCGGTCTCAGTGGGCCTATCCCAAATGGTACTCAAGGTCTGTCGTGGGCCAGTCTTGTTCATGTAGGCCACGAGCTCGGGACCGGCAAGCGGGCCTGGGCCGGTTCAACCGGGCCTAACGGGCATCAACGGCTATAATTTTAAAAAATTTTATAATAACCAACGGTCAGATTTTAAAATCTAGCCGTTGGCCTTCAAAAAATAGCCTTTTGGGACTTTAAAAAATAGCCATTTGGCCCCCAAACTTTATTTTAAGTCCAAATTTTATATAATTACACTTTTTCCTAATTCTCAATTATAAATACTCCCTCATTCTTTCATTTTTACTCACCAATTCATCAATCTATCTCAATCTATATCTAATTTCTCTTCTATAATTGCTTATATTATTATTGCAATTTCGTAAAAAATTGTGAAGTTGGTGAATTGAAGTATTCAAGTCTTCAACCCTTCAACGATTTTCAATTTTCAAGAAGTTGCTCGGCAATTCGGTTCGTTCCAACTCTTAAGTTTTAAGATATATTTTTGTGTGTTTTAGTTTACATAATTGTAATTAATATGGCATTTTCTTTGAAAAAAATATTTGGTGGTAAGGGAAAATCTAAAATTGGTGAAAGTAGTCGCCAACCTACTACCATTCCCCCGGCTCCCCGACCCAGACCTGTTACCCGTCCTGCTGCTCCTATTATTCTTGATAGTGATAACCCTTATTTTCAATTTTTCGATCGTGAATTTTGCCATAATGTTGCACTAGGTGAACAATTAAATGATGAAGTTATGAATGCTCTTTATCCTAATGAAACTATTTTTGAAAATGATGATGTAGATGAAACCCAACCGGATTTAGATGATACACCTGCTAGTCCTGTTTAATAACCCAACTGATGCCCCGCCCGACCCACATGTAGAAACCCCTACTTTTAATAGACAACCTTCTAAACGCCTCGAAACATCAATTGTTTGGAATTTTTTTTACTCAATTAAAAGAACAAAATAAGGCTAAGTGTAAAACTTGTGGGAAATTGCTGGCGCATAAATATACTGGAGACCGTAGCGGTACGGGTAGTTTGGCTAGGCACATAAAAACACACCTTAGAGAAAAAGTTAAATTTTTTTCAAATGAAAGCGCAGCTAGAGGGGACAAGTATAGATATTGCGGTTAACCCTAGTACAGTTTCAAATCTAGTTCAACCAGGAATTAACACTGTGACCGGTGATATTTTATATTACGATCCTAATAAAGATCGTGAAGAATTAGCAAAGATGGTTACCGTTATGTGTTTGCCCTATAGTTTTCCTTCTAACCCTAACTTTGTGCATTATATTAGAAAAGTTTTAATCTTACTTATAAAGGTTGGTCTCGCGCAACCGTAAAGGGCAATATTTATAAATATAAACATGAATATGAACAATATTTGTGGTATTTATTTACTCATATAACTAATCGGATTGCTATTACTGCTGATATTGGTAGAAGTAATAATGATTGTGATTATCTAACTATTACAAGTCATTGGATAGATGAGGAGTGGATAATGCAAAAACGTATTATTGCTTATAGAATAATTAATTCACGTCACACAAGTAAGTTTATTGCTAACACTGTTGCAGATATTTGTAGATATTTTTGCATTAGAGATAAAATAAAGATAATTTCTATGGATAATGCTTCTAGTAACGCTAGTGCTATAGTCATACTTACAACAACACTAAATCTTGCATTTAGTAATTGTTTTCATGTGAGATGTATTTGTCATATTTACCATTTAATCGTCGGTGATGGTATGAGAATTTTAAATTTAGAAATTGAAAAGCTTAGAATGACTCTTAATTGGCTTTTTTATTCAAACCGTAGAAGTAGACTTAGAGAGTATTTTAAAAAATGTGATGAATTTGGCCTTAGAGAAAGAAAGGTTCCTAAACCTTGTCCGACTAGATGGAATTATATGTACGAAAGTTTAGTAGTTGCATATGAATATAGAAACCCAATTAATGCAACATTTAATGCTCGTGTTGGTGGTGAGGATGATGATGAAATCCTTACAAATCAAGATTTGGACGAATGTTGAAATTCTTATAGATTTTTTAGAACATTTTCAAATTGCTACAAACGCATTTTCTGGGCAATATTATCTTACTATTTCAAACTATTTAGTTTATATTACAGCACTATGTGATTTGTTTGTTGAATTTTCAGAAGATGGGAAAATTTATAAACTTGCTATAAATGCAATGAAAGAAAAGTTTAAAAAATATTTTTTTCCCAATCCCCCTATTTATGGTGTTGCTGCAATGTTAAATCCTACAATGAAATTAGGAGGTCTTCACTTTTGGTACTCAAATATTTATAAGGGTTTAAATCTTTCAAATGAGGAATTTGATACACTTGTAGAGGCAAAAGCCTCAATTAAAATAAATGCTCAAATAATTTATAATGCTTATCAACAAGCCTTAGGCCAAATGTTACAACCCCTACTTCGTCTAGTTCACAATCGTCTAAAATAACTGCGGGCCTAAAAGCACTTAAATCTTGGACGGAATTCAGGGGTTCTCAAGGTGATAATTTTGATGAGACTTCACATCTAAATGAACTTCAAGTTTATTTGTCACAGGGACTTAAAAAGGAGAATCCAGATGGCACATTTGATCTTTTGGAATGGTGGAAGGCAAGAGAAAAATATTTTTTGGTTCTTGCAAGGATGGCTCGGGATAGGGTCTGATATATCCTTGTACTATGGTAAATTATTTAAAATTATCTCCCGTTATACTATTGGGCCATAAAAGTCCCTACTGTCCAACTATCCTAACAAATCTGCCCTTATTTTGACAGAAGTGTCACGTGGCCAGATTTAAAAAGAGGCAAGGATGGATGCCACGTGGCACTTCCGTCAAAGTAAGGGCAGATTTGTTAGGATAGTTGGACGGTAGAGACTTTTATGGCCCAATAGTATAACGGGGGATAATTTTAAACAATTTACCGTAGTACAAGGATATATCAGACCCTTTTCCGTTTTATCTATTGCATCAGAGAGTGCTTTCAGTCAAGCAAGACTTCAAATAGGTGATCATAGAGCGTCTATGAGGGAGAGCTTGAAAAAATCAGTACTATTCAGAGATTGGATCCGCTCGGAAAGAAGAAACTTTGGACTTGCAAAATCACAACCGGATATAGACGAAGCTTATGAAGAAATGATAGCGGAACTTGCGGAGGATGTTGCTTCGCCCGGAAGCGGTGATGAACAAGCTTCTTTTCCGCCACCACCAACGGAACCTCCTCCGAACCTTGAAGGATTTATGAAATTTGTTAGAGATACAATATAGATTATGGTGTAACTTGTACTTTGGCACATCTTCTTTAGTTTTTTTCCTTTTAATGGTGGTATTAGCACCTTGTTGTGCTCATTCCATTGGGGGGAGGAAGACTTAGAAAGATATGTCACTTTTGTTAATATAAATTATAGGGCATTCCCTTGAATATCTCTTTGCAATATTTTTTTGTCTTTAACTTGCAATTCTTTATAACATATAATATACTAACATACTATATATACTACAAGAAATTATATAAGGAAATATATATACATAACATACTATATATACGACAACACATTATAAGAAAATATATATACATAAAAAAAAATTAAAAAAAAAAATAGCCCTTTTTGCATGCTTCTTACTTCTTCCTTTTTGCATTTTCATTATTTCCATTCTTCTTGTACATTTTTTTCAAGAATTCCTACTTAAAAACAAGCTTCGTACCAATATAATCATTCGATTCCCTTAAGAGAGACGAAAGATAGTTTTCTTGCATCTCTTTTACGTTTAAGGGATGAGTATTGCTAGCTGTTGATATCAAGCATAGGCTTGACCTGCCAGTTATACCTATTTCTGTTAAAACCAGAAAAGGCGCATGATCTTGTAATTACTTCTGAATAAATTTAGAAATAATTCGTGATTCATATACAAATCTACTTTTGATTCTCCATCAACCAATCATGTGAAACTATCAAGACAGAGAGCCAAATCCCCAGCTGTCCTGCAAGGGATTCAATTAGGAAACTGAAGAAAAGGAAAAGAAAAGACAACATAAAGCCATAGGGCTATCAAGGAGAGAATGTTAATGAAACCAATCAACTTGATGGAATGGAAAAGCAAGAACATATCATCCATAGATGATGAGAAACTGGAAATTTGATTAAACTAACCCAAATTATAATTGACATATCAAGATGACACAATCAATCATCCTCACTTTCATCACTATAGGAAACCAAACCACCTATTGTAACTGGTTCACGGTTTTCATTATCGGCAATAGGTCCTTTCACAAATCTCTGGGATTCTTCTGTGTCATATTTGGATACATTATGAATATCTGATGAAGGCTGTTTGTTATCATCAGTAGACACTTTGATATCTGTTAAAGAATCACCTGAAGTTTCTGGATCCATCTTTGCTTTCTTTGCTTGTGGCTTGACTTTGACAATCGTTCCCAATGGATTAGGTGGACGACTCTTCCTCCTAATTAATGTCGGTTCCTGCATCAACCAACAATCCAATGAAAACCAAAAGATACTGCGACCAGGGTCAGACGCATATACCAAAATAGGGATTTATAAGTTTTATCCTCCATTTTCATTAAGGAAACTAGTAACATGTGACCTGCGTCTTGCCAAATATTGTTTCTTAATGATGCTGATATACACCACACAGAATTCAATGCCAATTATTAGCGCAAATTGGTCATGTAACAAGTAGTCCCCTTTCCCTTGTAGAATGGCACAGTTAGAGAGAGTAGAATGACAGAGAAGTCCATTTGTTTATCGTATTAAACAGGAACCTATGTCCAAAATGAGAATGTGAAATACAGAAATATGCAGCAAAACCTACCATTCATCTAAAATTGATAGAAAAAGGCAACTTCAGGAATTTAGGTAAAGCCTCATTAGAAAAGCAAAAATTCCTATTTGCAAAAGTTTACAGCTTAACGAAGCTTGCTTAGCACTAAACAAAAACATTTAATCGAGAAAGAGCTGTAAGCATATTATATGTAAACTGAGAACTAGATGCAGGATTAGATACAAGAGAATGTGAAGGAAGAGATGAACAGAAATATGCAACAAGAGTAACAAGACTGAGACAGGAGCCCCGAGAAGGTGAATCAAATGTAAATCATTGTTACTTCTTGATTTTGACCATTTAAGCCAAATCATGAACATAAAAACAAAAGAGAGAAAAGAATGAATAAGAAAAAGAAAATAGAATAACCATGGAGGCCAAAAAAAAATCAACCAAGTTGTAGATGATTGTGGTACAGAAAAGGAGATTAACAAAGGAAGGGAATTATGGAGTAGTAAGAATTTGAAGCACAATTGGACGTTCTCCATCTTTTCTCTTTAGATACGTAATTGGTACAAATCCAGACTCCTTCCTCTGTTGCCTAAGGGGAAAGGAGATGAACAAAGGAGGGGAATTATGGAGTACTAAGAATTTGAAGCACAATTGGACGTTCTCCACCTTTTCTCTTTAGGTACGTAACTGGTACAAATCCAGACTCCTTCCTCTGTTGCCTAATGGGAAAACATAGGAAAGCCCAAAGGTCTAATGGGGCTGTAAGTGCAGACCGCAATTAAAGCGGGGATCAAAGAAGAAAGGCTAATAAAAAAAAATTCCATTTAAATATACATGTAATGCATGAAACAAAAAACAAATAAAAACACAAACTAAATGATATCAACATTGTAATTGTATTAACAAAAAACACCACAATTAAGTGAATTAACAAGCAGTTCTTTATAATTATACAAAAAAGAGAATATAGAAAGTAAAAAATCACCTCCTTCAAGTTCAAAAACCATTTAAATTTATGATTCAGATGCAAATATGCAGTAACTTTCTAATTAAGATATAGTAACTAGCTTTCTAGTGTAGTAGTAAATCTACAATTTTCTTTTTCTTTTTACCTTGCCAACTATATCTAGAGATGCTCTACAGAACCCATGGATGACGACACATGCACTGAAGCACCCTTTAAGCGAAACGAAACGCCAGCCTGACTACCTAGCTGGCTAGCTTTGTAATTTTTCAACTTTTATCAGAAAGCTTAGTGCTATGAAGTACAGGTATTCATTTTAGAGAGACGTGTATGAAATCATTAAAAAGAGATAACTTGCCAATATATGTTAGACAAAAGGCCAAGAACCATTTTGGTATTAGTGCATCACACGTCGTATCATTTGACCATATAAAGCCATCTCATATAAATATGCGGCCACACAGCAGAAGTAAAGGCAGACAATTTCCAACATCGGGTGAGATGCTGATAAAGCAGTGGCTAAGAAACAAAAAGCCATGAACACCAAAAATACAGTGCTTTTCTCAAGGCAGATCCAGCTACTGAGACTAACCTGGACTCTCGGAACAGGAGGCACCTCCTTGATTTCCTGTACAATGGTCGACTGTGCAGCAACAGCAGCCTAAAAAACCCAAGAGTAAGATCAGCATTCTTCGTAGGCCATAAAGCAAACTTCTAGGCAATGACGTTGAACAATGACACTAAATTACTTGAAAACTTCGCAGCTGCTCAGCTTCTTCATCAGCCACTTGCTTCTCATAATCTCTCTTTGACTAAACAATCAGAGTTAGAGCAAAAAGTATCAAATATATGATGTGTGCATAAGTATGTCCATGTTATGTTCATACACAGAGGAGACAGACAGACATCAATTTGTACGCATAAGCAAATGCATTGAGCAGAGAAGAGATCAACGAGTAGAGAGCATCAAAAGGTTATATCTTTTATCTTCTTCTAATACAAATTAACTCAGCCCAATACCAACTTCTCGAGAACAGGTCTTCCCATTGCAAAATAAACAGTGGAGCTCACCGTCCATGTATTATCGCACAAGAACATCAAGAGTACACAAATAAGGTTTTCCTAAACTAATAAACAAATAAGAGATTGGAATAAATATATTAATATAAGAAACCAAATTTCCATATATACCACATAGAATTGTATAACTTCACAACACTACACTAAATGGCAAATGTCATAAAAAGCAACAAAATAAGAAGCTGAAGAAATCCAAACTCCTGCCATGATGATTGATAATAGGTAAATTAGACTATAATTAGGCCCTAAAGAACCACATTTTTGTATAGCTTTTACGGTAAAAAGTGATAACAAAATGCTCTGATTAGTGTTTTTCATGCTTTGCAGGCAATATCCAATAAAAGAAGTCTGTGGAGTACTTTTGGGATCAATTACGAAGAAAAGGAGGCCAATCATACAATATCCACAAAGTGCACCAAGCGAAGGAACAAAACCAGAACTGAAGCTGGTCTGCCGCTGTCCGGGCGTAACTGCGGTAGGACCACGACAGAACACTGCTGCAGATTCTGAAGGTCACTCTGGCAACGGTCCTGGCGTAACCGCGGTAGGACCGCGGCAGGACACGTAAACTTCAGCGACCAAAGTGCAAAACATGGGATTTTAAGCCCTAAACCCTATATTAAACGAAGGAAGCCGGCCAAGAAAGAGGAGAATGATTTTTGGAAGTGAAAAACATCAGAAGGAAGGGCAAGAGGCAAGGAAGATCATTGGGCATCAATCTTTAATCTTCTTCTTTGTTCTTTTACCTTTGAATATGAATTCTTTTGTGATTTTTGTTATTTTCATGAGTAGCTAACTTTTCTACTCTAAGGTTTTGGTGGAACCCGTTGGGGATGAATTTATTGTGATGTTAATATAGTTTTGATTAGTTGTTAATCTCTATTTGTTCAACTACATTCTTGTTGTAGTTGATTGAAGGGCCCTCAATTAGCTGTGCCTATTTATTATGTATCTACTTGAGAGAGAGTGCATATTTAGGTAGTTGTCTGAACAACATCACTCCCGGAATATAGACGAGAGTCATAACCGAGGGTTTAGAGGTTGGATTAGAGATAATGATACCTCGGGTACATTCTAAGTGAACTGTAATGCGAATCTAGCTAGCGTAGCTTGAGAGAGTGTGTCTAGTAAATTATAATAATTGCTTGAGAGAGATTTATGATAACTGGAGAGTTCATGACTGATAGAGGCAACTAAGTCAACGCTATAAGAAACATACAACCAAGGAAATCAACAACGGGGGAAACCATTACCTTAGACCTATTCCAATTGTTTACAAATCAAGCATAGTTAATTTTTAGCTGTTTATTTACTTTCAGTTTTAGTTGTTAGAATTACCATCAACTGTTATTTACAACGTTTGGGGAAATTAATTCTATAGAATTTAGTAAGTCCAACAAAAGTAATTGATAGGTTAAGTCCCTGTGGGTTCGACTCTGGGCATAAATGCTCAGATTATATTTGCAACGCCCGCGTAATCTTTTGCGAGACTCAGTTAAGCGTGATCAATGATCTTGTTCAAGTCAAGCCGGGCTGGGTCATCCAGCATTTCATGCCAATCTGAAAGCTGAGGAACCTCACAAGTTGAACCCCCTCCCCATGTAGGGAGGAGGGTCATGCCGCTACGCAAAACATATCTTGAAAGCTTGATTAAAAAGGTATAGTGAAGCATTAAGAACTAAACTATGCTGGAGCCCATTCACACATATATATACTGCTCCATTAGCAGGTATAGACTAATAGAACTGAGAGATTAGACAAAGCACAAATTAACATTTTAATAAAAAATCTAGAGCAATTGTAATATTTATGACATTCCAGCTTGAATATTTATGACATTCCAGCTTGAATAGTTGCATTTAGGCTTCCGAGCAAGAAATACTTTCTAAAAGATTACGATGCCACATGCTTCAACCTTAATGCAGCGGAGGTGTTAAGTGCATAATAATAAACTAAAATCATCACCAACTCCATGATATGCCTAAAAGCTCAACGCGCACCTAATGTACTTACTGTGAGCATCTTCTACACTAGGATACAATAAACATGACAGGATATACGCTACTATTACAACAGAAATTACACCTTAATACCGAACTAGTTGTGTTCGTCTATATGAATCATCCATATTCACCCATCCCATTTTGGACTTGTTTCATTCGAATACTCAATAATTTGTAATTTAAGACAGCTTAGGGTCCTTACCACTAGATTTCCTGAACAATTCATTTTGACATTCAAATTTCTAAAAAAAAACTAAAAAGACTTCGAGTAAACACTGGACTTTAGGTATGTGTACCGACAAAACCAGGCTTTAATCCTATCTATTAATATCACCTATAAGAACCTTTTACCTCTGTCATGTTTTGTTCTTCATTAAGTTCGCATGGATTCTAAGAGATTCTACATCTTTAAGGACAATTTCCCTCCATATGATTTCAGGTTCACCTCGTTCCCTTTTAACATATGTAATCATGATAGCATCACAAATAAGGACCGGCGCATTTTGCAGCTCTAAGCCTCTAAAACATGGCTATGCACTTTTCAGCAAGCTAGTTGTAATGACCCATATTTAAGTTAGGGTATGTTGGTCTTTTAATATAACTTTAAAAAAAAAAGGAAAACCTAATCAGTTAATAAAAGGGGCAAACGCCCATTGAACGGAAAAGGAAAAAAAGGGCATTTGGGGAAGGGAAAGCAAGGCTAAGCTGTTGCAACAGAAGCTATAGTAGTAGAAGAAAGAAGAATAAGAGTATATAAATTTAATAATTTGAGTTATATAGTGAGATTGACTAATATGATTAGAAGCAAGAAAAGATTAAGTAACGCTTCTCTTAACTCATAGCACTTTGTTGAAGAATCATGAGTGCCTGAAGAACACTTTGTAACGATGATTTTTTTTTCAAACAATTCAAATTCATAATGCCTTTGTATGTAGTAGTATGAATTAAATATGGGAACAGACATAGAAACAAAGGCAATTTATTTAAGGCATTTTTTTTAATTCAAAGGATAAATTTTCTTACTTCAGTTGCTTAAGATTATCATTTGGGTGTACATAATTTTGTTAGGTACGAAAGAAAGTACTGTCAATAGTGATCCTATATTCCTATATGATTTAGATCTATACACATAGTTGGCATAATTTGGGTAAAAGAAAATTGAAGAATAAATATGCGAGTAAGTTGAAATTGAAAGATTATAGACTAGTTGAATTACTCATAGCATGGATAAACATAACTCAGCGAATTGATGGTCGAACATAAAACTCTAACGATTTGGAATCTAAATTTAGCTATGAATTAGCTCAACAAAGAAATTAATACGAGATTGATAATGATGTGATTATATATTGATCGAAGAAAGTCGTACAGATCGCTCGTGGCGACAAGTTTGGTATTTCGACACAAGTACGTGAGTAGTAATCTTACCGCAATTTGTGTTTACATAACCTGCATGGTTTATATATTATTTTGAAAATAAAATGTGTTACCAAATATTTGAAAATGCATGTGGGACAAGTCCTTTACTTGATATGGTACTGAGTAGTTTACTTGAGAGGTTCAGTTATTTAAAATGTTCTCACTATTTTGAGATATGATTATCGTTACCGAAATTGGATTACATGATTTGATAAGAAATTAAATGCCTTGTACTATTTTTAATATGCTTTCATGTGAATATTTATTGTTTACAAAGAAAGGTATAAATAGGAGGAGTGTTTGAAGGATCCCGTAGCTAATGGCGAGTTCGTTAGGCCTGGTGCACCTTGTATTTACAGATTACTAATTACAATTATAGCCCTCACTAGTGGGAAGGTAACTAGCATACAGTTATAGTTTTCCCTCGAGTAGGGACCTACAGTTATATTTGACTCCTGTGACGACCTGGCGCGTCGTCACGTGAGTTACCGTCCCGTTTTCCCCTCATTGTGTTGCTTCATGTTTCTATATCAGTATTAGAGTCGATCGGGTGTAATTGAATTGGTTCTGGTTGAAAATAAGGCACACAGCCTCTTAGAAGGGAGTTTATTTTAGAAAAGTCAACCGGAAGTTGACTATGTGGTTAGAGCGCTCGGATGTGATTTCCGATGGTTCGATTAGCTTCGGGGATGATTTGTGACTTAGGAGAGCGATCGGAATTGAATTTGGAGGTACGATGTAGAAATAGGCTTGAATTGGTGAAGTTGGAATTTTGGCGAAATCCGGTTGATAGGTGAGATTT